>CAXKWD010000172.1:0-127200 GCA_964059195.1 Ectobius pallidus
TACTACCACCATCACCAACATCATCATTTTTAAATACTACTACTACCACCATCACCAACATCATCATTTTGAAATACTACTACTACCACCATCACCAACATCATCATTGTGAAATACTACTACTACCACCATCACCAACATCATCATTTTGAAATACTACTACTACCACCATCACCAACATCATCATTTTAAAATACTACTACTACCACCACCACCAACATCATCATTTTGAAATACTACTACTACCACCATCACCAACATCATCATTTTGAAATACTACTACTACTACCATCACCAACATCATCATTTTGAAATACTACTACTACCACCATCACCAACATCATCATTTTGAAATACTACTACTACCACCATCACCAACATCATCATTTTGAAATACTACTACTACCACCATCACCAACATCATCATTTTGAAATACTACTACTACCACCGTCACCAACATCATCATTTTGAAATACTACTACTACCACCGTCACCAACATCATCATTTTGAAATACTACCACTACCACAGTCACCAACATCATCATTATGAAATACTACTAATACCACCGTCACCAACATCATCATTTTGAAATACTACCACTACCACCGTCACCAACATCATCATTTTGAAATACTACCACTACTACCATCACCAACATCATCATTTTGAAATACTACCACTACTACCATCACCAACATCATCATTTTGAAATACTACCACTACTACCATCACCAACATCATCATTTTGAAATACTACCACTACTACCATCACCAACATCATCATTTTGAAATACTACCACTACTACCATCACCAACATCATCATTTTGAAATACTACCACTGCTACCATCACCAACATCATCATTTTGAAATACTACCACTACTACCATCACCAACATCATCATTTTGAAATACTACCACTACTACCATCACCAACATCATCATTTTGAAATACTACCACTACTACCATCACCAACATCATCATTTTGAAATACTACCACTACTACCATCACCAACATCATCATTTTGAAATACTACCACTACTACCATCACCAACATCATCATTTTGAAATACTACCACTACTACCATCACCAACATCATCATTTTGAAATACTACCACTACTACCATCACCAACATCATCATTTTGAAATACTACTACTACCACCATAACCAACATCATCATTTTGAAATACTACTACTACCACCATCACCAACATCATCATTTTGAAATACTACTACTACCACCATCACCAACATCATCATTTTGAAATACTACTACTACCACCATCACCAACATCATCATTTTGAAATACTACTACTACCACCATCACCAACATCATCATTTTGAAATACTACTACTACCACCATCTCCAATATCATCATTTTGAAATACTACTACTACCACCATCACCAACATCATCATTTTGAAATACTACTACTACCACCATCACCAACATCATCATTTTGAAATACTACTACTACCACCATCACCAACATCATCATTTTGAAATACTACTACTACCACCATCACCAACATCATCATTTTGAAATACTACTACTACCACCATCACCAACATCATCATTTTGAAATACTACTACTACCACCATCACCAACATCATCATTTTTAAATACTACTACTACCACCATCACCAACATCATCATTTTGAAATACTACTACTACCACCATCACCAACATCATGATTTTGAAATACTACTACTACCACCGTCACCACCATCATCATTTTGAAATACTACCACTACCACCATCACCAACATCATCATTTTGAAATACTACCACTACTACCATCACCAACATCATCATTTTGAAATACTACCACTACTACCATCACCAACATCATCATTTTGAAATACTACCACTACTACCATCACCAACATCATCATTTTGAAATACTACCACTACTACCATCACCAACATCATCATTTTGAAATACTACCACTACTACCATCACCAACATCATCATTTTGAAATACTACCACTACTACCATCACCAACATCATCATTTTGAAATACTACCACTACTACCATCACCAACATCATCATTTTGAAATACTACCACTACTACCATCACCAACATCATCATTTTGAAATACTACCACTACTACCATCACCAACATCATCATTTTGAAATACTACCACTACTACCATCACCAACATCATCATTTTGAATTACTACCACTACTACCATCACCAACATCATCATTTTGAAATACTACCACTACTACCATCACCAACATCATCATTTTGAAATACTACCACTACTACCATCACCAACATCATCATTTTGAAATACTACCACTACTACCATCACCAACATCATCATTTTGAAATACTACCACTACTACCATCACCAACATCATCATTTTGAAATTCTACCACTACTACCATCACCAACATCATCATTTTGAAATACTACCACTACTACCATCACCAACATCATCATTTTGAAATACTACCACTACTACCATCACTAACATCATCATTTTGAAATACTACTACTACTACCATCACCAACATCATCATTTTGAAATACTACCACCACTACCATCAACAACATCATCATTTTGAAATACTACCACCACTACCACCACCAACATCATCATTTTGAAATACTACCACCACTACCACCACCAACATCATCATTTTGAAATACTACCACCACTACCACCACCAACATCATCATTTTGAAATACTACTACTACCACCATCACCAACATTATCATTTTGAAATACTACTACTACCACCATCACCAACATCATCATTTTGAAATACTACTACTACCACCATCACCAACATCATCATTTTGAAATACTACTACTACCACCATCACCAACATCATCATTTTGAAATACTACTACTACCACCATCACCAACATCATCATTTTGAAATACTACTACTACCACCATCACCAACATCATCATTTTGAAATACTACTACTACCACCATCACCAACATCATCATTTTGAAATACTACTACTACCACCATCACCAACATCATCATTTTGAAATACTACTACTACCACCATCACCAACATCATCATTTTGAAATACTACTACTACCACCATCACCAACATCATCATTGTGAAATACTACTACTACCACCATCACCAACATCATCATTTTGAAATACTACTACTACCACCATCACCAACATCATGATTTTGAAATACTACTACTACCACTATCACCAACATCATCATTTTGAAATACTACTACTACCACCATCACCAACATCATCATTTTGAAATACTACTACTACCACCATCACCAACATCATCATTTTGAAATACTACTACTACCACCATCACCAACATCATCATTTTGAAATACTACTACTACCACCATCACCAACATCATTTTGAAATACTACTACTACCACTATCACCAACATCATCATTTTGAAATACTACTACTACCACCATCACCAACATCATCATTTTGAAATACTACTACTACCACCATCACCAACATCATCATTGTGAAATACTACTACTACCACCGTCACCAACATCATCATTTTGAAATACTACCACTACCACAGTCACCAACATCATCATTATGAAATACTACTAATACCACCGTCACCAACATCATCATTTTGAAATACTACCACTACCACCGTCACCAACATCATCATTTTGAAATACTACCACTACTACCATCACCAACATCATCATTTTGAAATACTACCACTACTACCATCACCAACATCATCATTTTGAAATACTACCACTACTACCATCACCAACATCATCATTTTGAAATACTACCACTACTACCATAACCAACATCATCATTTTGAAATACTACCACTACTACCATCACCAACATCATCATTTTGAAATACTACCACTGCTACCATCACCAACATCATCATTTTGAAATACTACCACTACTACCATCACCAAAATCATCATTTTGAAATACTACCACTACTACCATCACCAACATCATCATTTTGAAATACTACCACTACTACCATCACCAACATCATCATTTTGAAATACTACCACTACTACCATCACCAACATCATCATTTTGAAATACTACCACTACTACCATCACCAACATCATCATTTTGAAATACTACCACTACTACCATCACCAACATCATCATTTTGAAATACTACCACTACTACCATCACCAACATCATCATTTTGAAATACTACTACTACCACCATAACCAACATCATCATTTTGAAATACTACTACTACCACCATCACCAACATCATTATTTTGAAATACTACTACTACCACCATCACCAACATCATCATTTTGAAATACTACTACTACCACCATCACCAACATCATCATTTTGAAATACTACTACTACCACCATCACCAACATCATCATTTTGAAATACTACTACTACCATCATCACCAATATCATCATTTTGAAATACTACTACTACCACCATCACCAACATCATCATTTTGAAATACTACTACTACCACCATCACCAACATCATCATTTTGAAATACTACTACTACCACCATCACCAACATCATCATTTTGAAATACTACTACTACCACCATCACCAACATCATCATTTTGAAATACTACTACTACCACCATCACCAACGTCATCATTTTGAAATACTACTACTACCACCATCACCAACATCATCATTTTTAAATACTACTACTACCACCATCACCAACATCATCATTTTGAAATACTACTACTACCACCATCACCAACATCATGATTTTGAAATACTACTACTACCACCGTCACCACCATCATCATTTTGAAATACTACCACTACCACCATCACCAACATCATCATTTTGAAATACTACCACTACTACCATCACCAACATCATCATTTTGAAATACTACCACTACTACCATCACCAACATCATCATTTTGAAATACTACCACTACTACCATCACCAACATCATCATTTTGAAATACTACCACTACTACCATCACCAACATCATCATTTTGAAATACTACCACTACTACCATCACCAACATCATCATTTTGAAATACTACCACTACTACCATCACCAACATCATCATTTTGAAATACTACCACTACTACCATCACCAACATCATCATTTTGAAATACTACCACTACTACCATCACCAACATCATCATTTTGAAATACTACCACTACTACCATCACCAACATCATCATTTTGAAATACTACCACTACTACCATCACCAACATCATCATTTTGAATTACTACCACTACTACCATCACCAACATCATCATTTTGAAATACTACCACTACTACCATCACCAACATCATCATTTTGAAATACTACCACTACTACCATCACCAACATCATCATTTTGAAATACTACCACTACTACCATCACCAACATCATCATTTTGAAATACTACCACTACTACCATCACCAACATCATCATTTTGAAATACTACCACTACTACCATCACCAACATCATCATTTTGAAATACTACCACTACTACCATCACCAACATCATCATTTTGAAATACTACCACTACTACCATCACTAACATCATCATTTTGAAATACTACTACTACTACCATCACCAACATCATCATTTTGAAATACTACCACCACTACCATCAACAACATCATCATTTTGAAATACTACCACCACTACCACCACCAACATCATCATTTTGAAATACTACCACCACTACCACCACCAACATCATCATTTTGAAATACTACCACCACTACCACCACCAACATCATCATTTTGAAATACTACTACTACCACCATCACCAACATTATCATTTTGAAATACTACTACTACCACCATCACCAACATCATCATTTTGAAATACTACTACTACCACCATCACCAACATCATCATTTTGAAATACTACTACTACCACCATCACCAACATCATCATTTTGAAATACTACTACTACCACCATCACCAACATCATCATTTTGAAATACTACTACTACCACCATCACCAACATCATCATTTTGAAATACTACTACTACCACCATCACCAACATCATCATTTTGAAATACTACTACTACCACCATCACCAACATCATCATTTTGAAATACTACTACTACCACCATCACCAACATCATCATTTTGAAATACTACTACTACCACCATCACCAACATCATCATTGTGAAATACTACTACTACCACCATCACCAACATCATCATTTTGAAATACTACTACTACCACCATCACCAACATCATGATTTTGAAATACTACTACTACCACTATCACCAACATCATCATTTTGAAATACTACTACTACTACCATCACCAACATCATCATTTTGAAATACTACTACTACCACCATCACCAACATCATCATTTTGAAATACTACTACTACCACCATCACCAACATCATCATTTTGAAATACTACTACTACCACCATCACCAACATCATTTTGAAATACTACTACTACCATCACCAACATCATCATTTTGAAATACTACTACTACCACCGTCACCACCATCATCATTTTGAAATACTACCACTACCACCATCACCAACATCATCATTTTGAAATACTACCACTACTACCATCACCACCATCATCATTTTGAAATACTACCACTACTACCATCACCAACATCATCATTTTGAAATACTACCACTACTACCATCACCAACATCATCATTTTGAAATACTACTACTACCACCATCACCAACATTATCATTTTGAAATACTACTACTACCACCATCACCAACATCATCATTTTGAAATACTACTACTACCACCATCACCAACATCATCATTTTGAAATACCACTACTACCACCATCACCAACATCATCATTTTGAAATACTACTACTACCAACATCACCGCCATCATCATTTTGAAATACTACTACTACCACCATCACCAACATCATCATTTTGAAATACTACTACTACCACCATCACCAACATCATCATTTTGAAATACTACTACTACCACCATCACCAACATCATCATTTTGAAATACTACTACTACCACCATCACCAACATCATCATTTTGAAATACTACTACTACCATCACCAACATCATCATTTTGAAATACTACTACTACCACCATCACCAACATCATTTTGAAATACTACTACTACCACCATCACCAACATCATCATTTTGAAATACTACTACTACCACCGTCACCACCATCATCATTTTGAAATACTACTACTACCACCATCACCAACATCATCATTTTGAAATACTACTACTACCACCATCACCAACATCATCATTTTGAAATACTACTACTACCACCATCACCAACATCATCATTTTGAAATACTACTACTAACACCATCACCAACATCATCATTTTGAAATACTACTACTACCACCATCACCAACATCATCATTTTGAAATACTACTACTACCACCATCACCAACATCATCATTTTGAAATACTACTACTACCACCATCACCAACATCATCATTTTGAAATACTACTACTACCACCATCACCAACATCATCATTTTGAAATACTACTACTACCACCATCACCAACATCATCATTTTGAAATACTACTACTACCACCATCACCAACATCATCATTTTGAAATACTACTACTACCACCATAACCAACATCATCATTTTGAAATACTACTACTACCACCATCACCAACATCATCATTTTGAAATACTACTACTACCACCATCACCAACATCATCATTTTGAAATACTACTACTACCACCATCACCAACATCATCATTTTGAAATACTACTACTACCACCATCACCAACATCATCATTTTGAAATACTACTACTACCACCATCACCAACATCATCATTTTGAAATACTACTACTACCACCATCACCAACATCATCATTTTGAAATACTACTACTACCACCATCACCAACATCATCATTTTGAAATACTACTACTACCACCATCACCAACATCATCATTTTGAAATACTACTACTACCACCATCACCAACATCATCATTTTGAAATACTACTACTACCACCATCACCAACATCATCATTTTGAAATACTACCACTACTACCATCACCAACATCATCATTTTGAAATACTACCACTACTACCATCACCAACATCATCATTTTGAAATACTACCACTACTACCATCACCAACATCATCATTTTGAAATACTACTACTACCGCCATCACCAACATCATCATTTTGAAATACTACTACTACCACCATCACCAACATCATCATTTTGAAATACTACTACTACCACCATCACCAACATCATCATTTTGAAATACTACTACTACCACCATCACCAACATCATCATTTTGAAATACTACTACTACCACCATCAACAACATCATCATTTTGAAATACTACTACTACCACCATCACCAACATCATCATTTTGAAATACTACTACTACCACCATCACCAACATCATCATTTTGAAATACTACTACCACCATCACCAACATCATCATTTTGAAATACTACTACTACCACCATCACCAACATCATCATTTTGATATACTACTACTACCACCATCACCAACATCATCATTTTGAAATACTACTACTACCACCATCACCAACATCATCATTTTGAAATACTACTACTACCACCATCACCAACATCATCATTTTGAAATACTACTACTACCACCATCACCAACATCATCATTTTGAAATACTACTACTACCACCATCACCAACATCATCATTTTGAAATACTACTACTACCACCATCACCAACATCATTTTGAAATACTACTACTACCACCATCACCAACATCATCATTTTGAAATACTACTACTACCACCGTCACCAACATCATCATTTTGAAATTCTACCACTACCACCATCACCAACATCATCATTTTGAAATACTACCACTACTACCATCACCAACATCATCATTTTGAAATACTACCACTACCACCATCACCAACATCATCATTTTGAAATACTACTACTACCACCATCACCAACATCATCATTTTGAAATACTACTACTACCACCATCATCATCATCATTTTGAAATACTACTACTACCACCATCACCAACATCATCATTTTGAAATACTACTACTACCACCATCACCAACATCATCATTTTGAAATACTACTACTACCACCATCACCAACATCATCATTTTGAAATACTACTACTACCACCATCACCAACATCATCATTTTGAAATACTACTACTACCACCATCACCAACATCATCATTTTGAAATACTACTACTACCACCATCACCAACATCATCATTTTGTAATACTACTACTACCACCATCACCAACATCATCATTTTGAAATACTACTACTACCACCATCACCAACATCATCATTTTGAAATACTACTACTACCACCATCACCAACATCATCATTTTGAAATACTACTACTACCACCATCACCAACATCATCATTTTGAAATACTACTACTACCACCATCACCAACATCATCATTTTGAAATACTACTACTACCACCATCACCAACATCATCATTTTGAAATACTACTACTACCACCATCACCAACATCATCATTTTGAAATACTACTACTACCACCATCACCAACATCATCATTTTGAAATACTACTACTACCACCATCACCAACATCATCATTTTGAAATACTACTACTACCACCATCACCAACATTATCATTTTAAAATACTACTACTACCACCATCACCAACATCATCATTTTGAAATACTACTACCACCATCACCAACATCATCATTTTGAAATACTACTACTACTACCATCACCAACATCATCATTTTGAAATACTACTACTACCACCATCACCAACATCATCATTTTGAAATACTACTACTACCACCATCACCAACATCATCATTTTGAAATACTACTACTACCACCATCACCAACATCATCATTTTGAAATACTACTACTACCACCATCTCCAACATCATCATTTTGAAATACTACTACTACCACCATCACCAACATCATCATTTTGAAATACTACTACTACCACCGTCACCAACATCATCATTTTGAAATACTACCACTACCACCATCACCAACATCATCATTATGAAATACTACTACTACCACCGTCACCAACATCATCATTTTGAAATACTACCACTACCACCATCACCAACATCATCATTTTGAAATACTACTACTACCACCATCACCAACATCATCATTTTGAAATACTACTACTACCACCATCACCAACATCATCATTTTGAAATACTACTACTACCACCATCACCAACATCATCATTTTGAAATACTACTACTACCACCATCACCAACATCATCATTTTGAAATACTACTACTACCACCATCACCAACATCATCATTTTTAAATACTACTACTACCACCATCACCAACATCATCATTTTGAAATACTACTACTACCACCATCACCAACATCATGATTTTGAAATACTACTACTACCACCGTCACCACCATCATCATTTTGAAATACTACCACTACCACCATCACCAACATCATCATTTTGAAATACTACCACTACTACCATCACCAACATCATCATTTTGAAATACTACCACTACTACCATCACCAACATCATCATTTTGAAATACTACCACTACTACCATCACCAACATCATCATTTTGAAATACTACCACTACTACCATCACCAACATCATCATTTTGAAATACTACCACTACTACCATCACCAACATCATCATTTTGAAATACTACCACTACTACCATCACCAACATCATCATTTTGAAATACTACCACTACTACCATCACCAACATCATCATTTTGAAATACTACCACTACTACCATCACCAACATCATCATTTTGAAATACTACCACTACTACCATCACCAACATCATCATTTTGAAATACTACCACTACTACCATCACCAACATCATCATTTTGAAATACTACCACTACTACCATCACCAACATCATCATTTTGAAATACTACCAGTACTACCATCACCAACATCATCATTTTGAAATACTACCACTACTACCATCACCAACATCATCATTTTGAAATACTACCACTACTACCATCACCAACATCATCATTTTGAAATACTACCACTACTACCATCACCAACATCATCATTTTGAAATACTACCACTACTACCATCACCAACATCATCATTTTGAAATACTACCACTACTACCATCACCAACATCATCATTTTGAAATACTACCACTACTACCATCACCAACATCATCATTTTGAAATACTACCACTACTACCATCACCAACATCATCATTTTGAAATACTACCACTACTACTATCACCAACATCATCATTTTGAAATACTACCACTACTACCATCACTAACATCATCATTTTGAAATACTACTACTACTACCATCACCAAAATCATCATTTTGAAATACTACCACCACTACCATCAACAACATCATCATTTTGAAATACTGCCACTACTACCATCACCAACATCATCATTTTGAAATACTACCACTACTACCATCACCAACATCATCATTTTGAAATACTACCACTACTACCATCACCAACATCATCATTTTGAAATACTACCACTACTACCATCACTAACATCATCATTTTGAAATACTACTACTACTACCATCACCAACATCATCATTTTGAAATACTACCACCACTACCATCAACAACATCATCATTTTGAAATACTACCACCACTACCACCACCAACATCATCATTTTGAAATACTACCACCACTACCACCACCAACATCATCATTTTGAAATACTACCACCACTACCACCACCAACATCATCATTTTGAAATACTACTACTACCACCATCACCAACATTATCATTTTGAAATACTACTACTACCACCATCACCAACATCATCATTTTGAAATACTACTACTACCACCATCACCAACATCATCATTTTGAAATACTACTACTACCACCATCACCAACATCATCATTTTGAAATACTACTACTACCACCATCACCAACATCATCATTTTGAAATACTACTACTACCACCATCACCAACATCATCATTTTGAAATACTACTACTACCACCATCACCAACATCATCATTTTGAAATACTACTACTACCACCATCACCAACATCATCATTTTGAAATACTACTACTACCACCATCACCAACATCATCATTTTGAAATACTACTACTACCACCATCACCAACATCATCATTTTGAAATACTACTACTACCACCATCACCAACATCATCATTTTGAAATACTACTACTACCACCATCACCAACATCATGATTTTGAAATACTACTACTACCACTATCACCAACATCATCATTTTGAAATACTACTACTACCACCATCACCAACATCATCATTTTGAAATACTACTACTACCACCATCACCAACATCATCATTTTGAAATACTACTACTACCACCATCACCAACATCATCATTTTGAAATACTACTACTACCACCATCACCAACATCATTTTGAAATACTACTACTACCACCATCACCAACATCATCATTTTGAAATACTACTACTACCACCGTCACCACCATCATCATTTTGAAATACTACCACTACCACCATCACCAACATCATCATTTTGAAATACTACCACTACTACCATCACCAACATCATCATTTTGAAATACTACCACTACTACCATCACCAACATCATCATTTTGAAATACTACCACTACTACCATTACCAACATCATCATTTTGAAATACTACTACTACCACCATCACCAACATCATCATTTTGAAATACTACTACTACCACCATCACCAACATCATCATTTTGAAATACTACTACTACCACCATCACCAAAATCATCATTTTGAAATACCACTACTACCACCATCACCAACATAATCATTTATAAATACTACTACTACCAACATCACCAACATCATCATTTTGAAATACTACTACTACCACCATCACCAACATCATCATTTTGAAATACTACTACTACCACCATCACCAACATCATCATTTTGAAATACTACTACTACCACCATCACCAACATCATCATTTTGAAATACTACTACTACCACCATCACCAACATCATCATTTTGAAATACTACTACTACCACCATCACCAACATCATCATTTTGAAATACTACTACTACCACCATCACCAACATCATTTTGAAATACTACTACTACCACCATCACCAACATCATCATTTTGAAATACTACTACTACCACCGTCACCACCATCATCATTTTGAAATACTACCACTACCACCATCACCAACATCATCATTTTGAAATACTACCACTACTACCATCACCAACATCATCATTTTGAAATACTACCACTACTACCATCACCAACATCATCATTTTGAAATACTACCACTACTACCATCACCAACATCATCATTTTGAAATACTACCACTACTACCATCACCAACATCATCATTTTGAAATACTACCACTACTACCATCACCAACATCATCATTTTGAAATACTACCACTACTACCATCACCAACATCATCATTTTGAAATACTACCACTACTACCATCACCAACATCATCATTTTGAAATACTACCACTACTACCATCACCAACATCATCATTTTGAAATACTACCACTACTACCATCACCAACATCATCATTTTGAAATACTACCACTACTACCATCACCAACATCATCATTTTGAAATACTACCACTACTACCATCACCAACATCATCATTTTGAAATACTACCACTACTACCATCACCAACATCATCATTTTGAAATACTACCACTACTACCATCACCAACATCATCATTTTGAAATACTACCACTACTACCATCACCAACATCATCATTTTGAAATACTACCACTACTACCATCACCAACATCATCATTTTGAAATACTACCACTACTACCATCACCAACATCATCATTTTGAAATACTACCACTACTACCATCACCAACATCATCATTTTGAAATACTACCACTACTACCATCACTAACATCATCATTTTGAAATACTACTACTACTACCATCACCAACATCATCATTTTGAAGTACTACCACCACTACCATCAACAACATCATCATTTTGAAATACTACCACCACTACCACCACCAACATCATCATTTTGAAATACTACCACCACTACCACCACCAACATCATCATTTTGAAATACTACCACCACTACCACCACCAACATCATCATTTTGAAATACTACTACTACCACCATCACCAACATCATCATTTTGAAATACTACCACTACTACCATCACCAACATCATCATTTTGAAATACTACCACTACTACCATCACCAACATCATCATTTTGAAATACTACCACTACTACCATCACTAACATCATCATTTTGAAATACTACTACTACTACCATCACCAACATCATCATTTTGAAATACTACCACCACTACCATCAACAACATCATCATTTTGAAATACTACCACCACTACCACCACCAACATCATCATTTTGAAATACTACCACCACTACCACCACCAACATCATCATTTTGAAATACTACCACCACTACCACCACCAACATCATCATTTTGAAATACTACTACTACCACCATCACCAACATTATCATTTTGAAATACTACTACTACCACCATCACCAACATCATCATTTTGAAATACTACTACTACCACCATCACCAACATCATCATTTTGAAATACTACTACTACCACCATCACCAACATCATCATTTTGAAATACTACTACTACCACCATCACCAACATCATCATTTTGAAATACTACCACTACTACCATCACCAACATCATCATTTTGAAATACTACCACTACTACCATCACCAACATCATCATTTTGAAATACTACCACTACTACCATCACCAACATCATCATTTTGAAATACTACTACTACCGCCATCACCAACATCATCATTTTGAAATACTACTACTACCACCATCACCAACATCATCATTTTGAAATACTACTACTACCACCATCACCAACATCATCATTTTGAAATACTACTACTACCACCATCACCAACATCATCATTTTGAAATACTACTACTACCACCATCAACAACATCATCATTTTGAAATACTACTACTACCACCATCACCAACATCATCATTTTGAAATACTACTACTACCACCATCACCAACATCATCATTTTGAAATACTACTACCACCATCACCAACATCATCATTTTGAAATACTACTACTACCACCATCACCAACATCATCATTTTGAAATACTACTACTACCACCATCACCAACATCATCATTTTGAAATACTACTACTACCACCATCACCAACATCATCATTTTGAAATACTACTACTACCACCATCACCAACATCATCATTTTGAAATACTACTACTACCACCATCACCAACATCATCATTTTGAAATACTACTACTACCACCATCACCAACATCATCATTTTGAAATACTACTACTACCACCATCACCAACATCATTTTGAAATACTACTACTACCACCATCACCAACATCATCATTTTGAAATACTACTACTACCACCGTCACCAACATCATCATTTTGAAATTCTACCACTACCACCATCACCAACATCATCATTTTGAAATACTACCACTACTACCATCACCAACATCATCATTTTGAAATACTACCACTACCACCATCACCAACATCATCATTTTGAAATACTACTACTACCACCATCACCAACATCATCATTTTGAAATACTACTACTACCACCATCATCATCATCATTTTGAAATACTACTACTACCACCATCACCAACATCATCATTTTGAAATACTACTACTACCACCATCACCAACATCATCATTTTGAAATACTACTACTACCACCATCACCAACATCATCATTTTGAAATACTACTACTACCACCATCACCAACATCATCATTTTGAAATACTACTACTACCACCATCACCAACATCATCATTTTGAAATACTACTACTACCACCATCACCAACATCATCATTTTGTAATACTACTACTACCACCATCACCAACATCATCATTTTGAAATACTACTACTACCACCATCACCAACATCATCATTTTGAAATACTACTACTACCACCATCACCAACATCATCATTTTGAAATACTACTACTACCACCATCACCAACATCATCATTTTGAAATACTACTACTACCACCATCACCAACATCATCATTTTGAAATACTACTACTACCACCATCACCAACATCATCATTTTGAAATACTACTACTACCACCATCACCAACATCATCATTTTGAAATACTACTACTACCACCATCACCAACATCATCATTTTGAAATACTACTACTACCACCATCACCAACATCATCATTTTGAAATACTACTACTACCACCATCACCAACATTATCATTTTAAAATACTACTACTACCACCATCACCAACATCATCATTTTGAAATACTACTACCACCATCACCAACATCATCATTTTGAAATACTACTACTACTACCATCACCAACATCATCATTTTGAAATACTACTACTACCACCATCACCAACATCATCATTTTGAAATACTACTACTACCACCATCACCAACATCATCATTTTGAAATACTACTACTACCACCATCACCAACATCATCATTTTGAAATACTACTACTACCACCATCTCCAACATCATCATTTTGAAATACTACTACTACCACCATCACCAACATCATCATTTTGAAATACTACTACTACCACCGTCACCAACATCATCATTTTGAAATACTACCACTACCACCATCACCAACATCATCATTATGAAATACTACTACTACCACCGTCACCAACATCATCATTTTGAAATACTACCACTACCACCATCACCAACATCATCATTTTGAAATACTACTACTACCACCATCACCAACATCATCATTTTGAAATACTACTACTACCACCATCACCAACATCATCATTTTGAAATACTACTACTACCACCATCACCAACATCATCATTTTGAAATACTACTACTACCACCATCACCAACATCATCATTTTGAAATACTACTACTACCACCATCACCAACATCATCATTTTTAAATACTACTACTACCACCATCACCAACATCATCATTTTGAAATACTACTACTACCACCATCACCAACATCATGATTTTGAAATACTACTACTACCACCGTCACCACCATCATCATTTTGAAATACTACCACTACCACCATCACCAACATCATCATTTTGAAATACTACCACTACTACCATCACCAACATCATCATTTTGAAATACTACCACTACTACCATCACCAACATCATCATTTTGAAATACTACCACTACTACCATCACCAACATCATCATTTTGAAATACTACCACTACTACCATCACCAACATCATCATTTTGAAATACTACCACTACTACCATCACCAACATCATCATTTTGAAATACTACCACTACTACCATCACCAACATCATCATTTTGAAATACTACCACTACTACCATCACCAACATCATCATTTTGAAATACTACCACTACTACCATCACCAACATCATCATTTTGAAATACTACCACTACTACCATCACCAACATCATCATTTTGAAATACTACCACTACTACCATCACCAACATCATCATTTTGAAATACTACCACTACTACCATCACCAACATCATCATTTTGAAATACTACCAGTACTACCATCACCAACATCATCATTTTGAAATACTACCACTACTACCATCACCAACATCATCATTTTGAAATACTACCACTACTACCATCACCAACATCATCATTTTGAAATACTACCACTACTACCATCACCAACATCATCATTTTGAAATACTACCACTACTACCATCACCAACATCATCATTTTGAAATACTACCACTACTACCATCACCAACATCATCATTTTGAAATACTACCACTACTACCATCACCAACATCATCATTTTGAAATACTACCACTACTACCATCACCAACATCATCATTTTGAAATACTACCACTACTACTATCACCAACATCATCATTTTGAAATACTACCACTACTACCATCACTAACATCATCATTTTGAAATACTACTACTACTACCATCACCAAAATCATCATTTTGAAATACTACCACCACTACCATCAACAACATCATCATTTTGAAATACTGCCACTACTACCATCACCAACATCATCATTTTGAAATACTACCACTACTACCATCACCAACATCATCATTTTGAAATACTACCACTACTACCATCACCAACATCATCATTTTGAAATACTACCACTACTACCATCACTAACATCATCATTTTGAAATACTACTACTACTACCATCACCAACATCATCATTTTGAAATACTACCACCACTACCATCATCATTTTGAAATACTACTACTACTACCATCACCAACATCATCATTTTGAAATACTACCACCACTACCATCAACAACATCATCATTTTGAAATACTACCACCACTACCACCACCAACATCATCATTTTGAAATACTACCACCACTACCACCACCAACATCATCATTTTGAAATACTACCACCACTACCACCACCAACATCATCATTTTGAAATACTACTACTACCACCATCACCAACATTATCATTTTGAAATACTACTACTACCACCATCACCAACATCATCATTTTGAAATACTACTACTACCACCATCACCAACATCATCATTTTGAAATACTACTACTACCACCATCACCAACATCATCATTTTGAAATACTACTACTACCACCATCACCAACATCATCATTTTGAAATACTACTACTACCACCATCACCAACATCATCATTTTGAAATACTACTACTACCACCATCACCAACATCATCATTTTGAAATACTACTACTACCACCATCACCAACATCATCATTTTGAAATACTACTACTACCACCATCACCAACATCATCATTTTGAAATACTACTACTACCACCATCACCAACATCATCATTTTGAAATACTACTACTACCACCATCACCAACATCATCATTTTGAAATACTACTACTACCACCATCACCAACATCATGATTTTGAAATACTACTACTACCACTATCACCAACATCATCATTTTGAAACACTACTACTACCACCATCACCAACATCATCATTTTGAAATACTACTACTACCACCATCACCAACATCATCATTTTGAAATACTACTACTACCACCATCACCAACATCATCATTTTGAAATACTACTACTACCACCATCACCAACATCATTTTGAAATACTACTACTACCACCATCACCAACATCATCATTTTGAAATACTACTACTACCACCGTCACCACCATCATCATTTTGAAATACTACCACTACCACCATCACCAACATCATCATTTTGAAATACTACCACTACTACCATCACCAACATCATCATTTTGAAATACTACCACTACTACCATCACCAACATCATCATTTTGAAATACTACCACTACTACCATCACCAACATCATCATTTTGAAATACTACTACTACCACCATCACCAACATCATCATTTTGAAATACTACTACTACCACCATCACCAACATCATCATTTTGAAATACTACTACTACCACCATCACCAAAATCATCATTTTGAAATACCACTACTACCACCATCACCAACATCATCATTTTGAAATACTACTACTACCAACATCACCAACATCATCATTTTGAAATACTACTACTACCACCATCACCAACATCATCATTTTGAAATACTACTACTACCACCATCACCAACATCATCATTTTGAAATACTACTACTACCACCATCACCAACATCATCATTTTGAAATACTACTACTACCACCATCACCAACATCATCATTTTGAAATACTACTACTACCACCATCACCAACATCATCATTTTGAAATACTACTACTACCACCATCACCAACATCATTTTGAAATACTACTACTACCACCATCACCAACATCATCATTTTGAAATACTACTACTACCACCGTCACCACCATCATCATTTTGAAATACTACCACTACCACCATCACCAACATCATCATTTTGAAATACTACCACTACTACCATCACCAACATCATCATTTTGAAATACTACCACTACTACCATCACCAACATCATCATTTTGAAATACTACCACTACTACCATCACCAACATCATCATTTTGAAATACTACCACTACTACCATCACCAACATCATCATTTTGAAATACTACCACTACTACCATCACCAACATCATCATTTTGAAATACTACCACTACTACCATCACCAACATCATCATTTTGAAATACTACCACTACTACCATCACCAACATCATCATTTTGAAATACTACCACTACTACCATCACCAACATCATCATTTTGAAATACTACCACTACTACCATCACCAACATCATCATTTTGAAATACTACCACTACTACCATCACCAACATCATCATTTTGAAATACTACCACTACTACCATCACCAACATCATCATTTTGAAATACTACCACTACTACCATCACCAACATCATCATTTTGAAATACTACCACTACTACCATCACCAACATCATCATTTTGAAATACTACCACTACTACCATCACCAACATCATCATTTTGAAATACTACCACTACTACCATCACCAACATCATCATTTTGAAATACTACCACTACTACCATCACCAACATCATCATTTTGAAATACTACCACTACTACCATCACCAACATCATCATTTTGAAATACTACCACTACTACCATCACTAACATCATCATTTTGAAATACTACTACTACTACCATCACCAACATCATCATTTTGAAGTACTACCACCACTACCATCAACAACATCATCATTTTGAAATACTACCACCACTACCACCACCAACATCATCATTTTGAAATACTACCACCACTACCACCACCAACATCATCATTTTGAAATACTACCACCACTACCACCACCAACATCATCATTTTGAAATACTACTACTACCACCATCACCAACATCATCATTTTGAAATACTACCACTACTACCATCACCAACATCATCATTTTGAAATACTACCACTACTACCATCACCAACATCATCATTTTGAAATACTACTACTACCACCATCACCAACATCATCATTTTGAAATACTACTACTACCACCATCACCAACATCATCATTTTGAAATACTACTACTACCACCATCACCAACATCATCATTTTGAAATACTACTACTACCACCATCACCAACATCATTTTGAAATACTACTACTACCATCACCAACATCATCATTTTGAAATACTACTACTACCACCGTCACCACCATCATCATTTTGAAATACTACCACTACCACCATCACCAACATCATCATTTTGAAATACTACCACTACTACCATCACCACCATCATCATTTTGAAATACTACCACTACTACCATCACCAACATCATCATTTTGAAATACTACCACTACTACCATCACCAACATCATCATTTTGAAATACTACTACTACCACCATCACCAACATTATCATTTTGAAATACTACTACTACCACCATCACCAACATCATCATTTTGAAATACTACTACTACCACCATCACCAACATCATCATTTTGAAATACCACTACTACCACCATCACCAACATCATCATTTTGAAATACTACTACTACCAACATCACCAACATCATCATTTTGAAATACTACTACTACCACCATCACCAACATCATCATTTTGAAATACTACTACTACCACCATCACCAACATCATTTTGAAATACTACTACTACCACCATCACCAACATCATCATTTTGAAATACTACTACTACCACCATCACCAACATCATCATTTTGAAATACTACTACTACCACCATCACCAACATCATCATTTTGAAATACTACTACTAACACCATCACCAACATCATCATTTTGAAATACTACTACTACCACCATCACCAACATCATCATTTTGAAATACTACTACTACCACCATCACCAACATCATCATTTTGAAATACTACTACTACCACCATCACCAACATCATCATTTTGAAATACTACTACTACCACCATCACCAACATCATCATTTTGAAATACTACTACTACCACCATCACCAACATCATCATTTTGAAATACTACTACTACCACCATCACCAACATCATCATTTTGAAATACTACTACTACCACCATCACCAACATCATCATTTTGAAATACTACTACTACCACCATCACCAACATCATCATTTTGAAATACTACTACTACCACCATCACCAACATCATCATTTTGAAATACTACTACTACCACCATCACCAACATCATCATTTTGAAATACTACTACTACCACCATCACCAACATCATCATTTTGAAATACTACTACTACCACCATCACCAACATCATCATTTTGAAATACTACTACTACCACCATCACCAACATCATCATTTTGAAATACTACTACTACCACCATCACCAACATCATCATTTTGAAATACTACTACTACCACCATCACCAACATCATCATTTTAAAATACTACTACTACCACCATCACCAACATCATCATTTTGAAATACTACTACCACCATCACCAACATCATCATTTTGAAATACTACTACTACTACCATCACCAACATCATCATTTTGAAATACTACTACTACCACCATCACCAACATCATCATTTTGAAATACTACTACTACCACCATCACCAACATCATCATTTTGAAATACTACTACTACCACCATCACCAACATCATCATTTTGAAATACTACTACTACCACCATCTCCAACATCATCATTTTGAAATACTACTACTACCACCATCACCAACATCATCATTTTGAAATACTACTACCACCGTCACCAACATCATCATTTTGAAATACTACCACTACCACCATCACCAACATCATCATTATGAAATACTACTACTACCACCGTCACCAACATCATCATTTTGAAATACTACTACTACCACCATCACCAACATCATTTTGAAATACTACTACTACCATCACCAACATCATCATTTTGAAATACTACTACTACCACCGTCACCACCATCATCATTTTGAAATACTACCACTACCACCATCACCAACATCATCATTTTGAAATACTACCACTACTACCATCACCACCATCATCATTTTGAAATACTACCACTACTACCATCACCAACATCATCATTTTGAAATACTACCACTACTACCATCACCAACATCATCATTTTGAAATACTACTACTACCACCATCACCAACATTATCATTTTGAAATACTACTACTACCACCATCACCAACATCATCATTTTGAAATACTACTACTACCACCATCACCAACATCATCATTTTGAAATACCACTACTACCACCATCACCAACATCATCATTTTGAAATACTACTACTACCAACATCACCAACATCATCATTTTGAAATACTACTACTACCACCATCACCAACATCATCATTTTGAAATACTACTACTACCACCATCACCAACATCATTTTGAAATACTACTACTACCACCATCACCAACATCATCATTTTGAAATACTACTACTACCACCATCACCAACATCATCATTTTGAAATACTACTACTACCACCATCACCAACATCATCATTTTGAAATACTACTACTAACACCATCACCAACATCATCATTTTGAAATACTACTACTACCACCATCACCAACATCATCATTTTGAAATACTACTACTACCACCATCACCAACATCATCATTTTGAAATACTACTACTACCACCATCACCAACATCATCATTTTGAAATACTACTACTACCACCATCACCAACATCATCATTTTGAAATACTACTACTACCACCATCACCAACATCATCATTTTGAAATACTACTACTACCACCATCACCAACATCATCATTTTGAAATACTACTACTACCACCATCACCAACATCATCATTTTGAAATACTACTACCACCACCATCACCAACATCATCATTTTGAAATACTACTACCACCACCATCACCAACATCATCATTTTGAAATACTACTACTACCACCATCACCAACATCATCATTTTGAAATACTACTACTACCACCATCACCAACATCATCATTTTGAAATACTACTACTACCACCATCACCAACATCATCATTTTGAAATACTACTACTACCACCATCACCAACATCATCATTTTGAAATACTACTACTACCACCATCACCAACATCATCATTTTGAAATACTACTACTACCACCATCACCAACATCATCATTTTGAAATACTACTACTACCACCATCACCAACATCATCATTTTGAAATACTACTACTACCACCATCACCAACATCATCATTTTGAAATACTACTACTACCACCATCACCAACATCATCATTTAGAAATACTACTACTACCACCATCACCAACATCATCATTTTGAAATACTACTACTACCACCATCACCAACATCATCATTTTGAAATACTACTACTACCACCATCACCAACATCATCATTTTAAAATACTACTACTACCACCATCACCAACATCATCATTTTGAAATACTACTACCACCATCACCAACATCATCATTTTGAAATACTACTACTACTACCATCACCAACATCATCATTTTGAAATACTACTTCTACCGCCATCACCAACATCATCATTTTGAAATACTACTACTACCGCCATCACCAACATCATCATTTTGAAATACTACTACTACCACCATCACCAACATCATCATTTTGAAATACTACTACTACCACCGTCACCAACATCATCATTTTGAAATACTACCACTACCACCATCACCAACATCATCATTATGAAATACTACTACTACCACCGTCACCAACATCATCATTTTGAAATACTACTACTACCACCATCACCAACATCATTTTGAAATACTACTACTACCATCACCAACATCATCATTTTGAAATACTACTACTACCACCGTCACCACCATCATCATTTTGAAATACTACCACTACCACCATCACCAACATCATCATTTTGAAATACTACCACTACTACCATCACCACCATCATCATTTTGAAATACTACCACTACTACCATCACCAACATCATCATTTTGAAATACTACCACTACTACCATCACCAACATCATCATTTTGAAATACTACTACTACCACCATCACCAACATTATCATTTTGAAATACTACTACTACCACCATCACCAACATCATCATTTTGAAATACTACTACTACCACCATCACCAACATCATCATTTTGAAATACCACTACTACCACCATCACCAACATCATCATTTTGAAATACTACTACTACCAACATCACCAACATCATCATTTTGAAATACTACTACTACCACCATCACCAACACCATCATTTTGAAATACTACTACTACCACCATCACCAACATCATTTTGAAATACTACTACTACCACCATCACCAACATCATCATTTTGAAATACTACTACTACCACCATCACCAACATCATCATTTTGAAATACTACTACTACCACCATCACCAACATCATCATTTTGAAATACTACTACTAACACCATCACCAACATCATCATTTTGAAATACTACTACTACCACCATCACCAACATCATCATTTTGAAATACTACTACTACCACCATCACCAACATCATCATTTTGAAATACTACTACTACCACCATCACCAACATCATCATTTTGAAATACTACTACTACCACCATCACCAACATCATCATTTTGAAATACTACTACTACCACCATCACCAACATCATCATTTTGAAATACTACTACTACCACCATCACCAACATCATCATTTTGAAATACTACTACTACCACCATCACCAACATCATCATTTTGAAATACTACTACCACCACCATCACCAACATCATCATTTTGAAATACTACTACCACCACCATCACCAACATCATCATTTTGAAATACTACTACTACCACCATCACCAACATCATCATTTTGAAATACTACTACTACCACCATCACCAACATCATCATTTTGAAATACTACTACTACCACCATCACCAACATCATCATTTTGAAATACTACTACTACCACCATCACCAACATCATCATTTTGAAATACTACTACTACCACCATCACCAACATCATCATTTTGAAATACTACTACTACCACCATCACCAACATCATCATTTTGAAATACTACTACTACCACCATCACCAACATCATCATTTTGAAATACTACTACTACCACCATCACCAACATCATCATTTTGAAATACTACTACTACCACCATCACCAACATCATCATTTAGAAATACTACTACTACCACCATCACCAACATCATCATTTTGAAATACTACTACTACCACCATCACCAACATCATCATTTTGAAATACTACTACTACCACCATCACCAACATCATCATTTTAAAATACTACTACTACCACCATCACCAACATCATCATTTTGAAATACTACTACCACCATCACCAACATCATCATTTTGAAATACTACTACTACTACCATCACCAACATCATCATTTTGAAATACTACTTCTACCGCCATCACCAACATCATCATTTTGAAATACTACTACTACCGCCATCACCAACATCATCATTTTGAAATACTACTACTACCACCATCACCAACATCATCATTTTGAAATACTACTACTACCACCATCACCAACATCATCATTTTGAAATACTACTACTACCACCATCACCAACATCATCATTTTGAAATACTACTACTACCACCATCACCAACATCATCATTTTGAAAAACTACTACTACCACCATCACCAACATCATCATTTTGAAATACTACTACTACCACCATCACCAACATCATCATTTTGAAATACTACTACTACCACCATCACCAACATCATCATTTTGAAATACTACTACTAACACCATCACCAACATCATCATTTTGAAATACTACTACTACCACCATCACCAACATCATCATTTTGAAATACTACTACTACCACCATCACCAACATCATCATTTTGAAATACTACTACTACCACCATCACCAACATCGTCATTTTGAAATACTACTACTACCACCATCACCAACATCATCATTTTGAAATACTACTACTACCACCATCACCAACATCATCATTTTGAAATACTACTACTACCACCATCACCAACATCATCATTTTGAAATACTACTACTACCACCATAACCAACATCATCATTTTGAAATACTACTACTACCACCATCACCAACATCATCATTTTGAAATACTACTACTACCACCATCACCAACATCATCATTTTGAAATACTACTACTACCACCATCACCAACATCATCATTTTGAAATACTACTACTACCACCATCACCAACATCATCATTTTGAAATACTACTACTACCACCATCACCAACATCATCATTTTGAAATACTACTACTACCACCATCACCAACATCATCATTTTGAAATACTACTACTACCACCATCACCAACATCATCATTTTGAAATACTACTACTACCACCATCACCAACATCATCATTTTGAAATACTACTACTACCACCATCACCAACATCATCATTTTGAAATACTACTACTACCACCATCACCAACATCATCATTTTGAAATACTACTACTACCACCATCACCAACATCATCATTTTGAAATACTACTACTACCACCATCACCAACATCATCATTTTGAAATACTACTACTACCACCATCACCAACATCATCATTTTGAAATACTACTACTACCACCATCACCAACATCATCATTTTGAAATACTACTACTACCACCATCACCAACATCATCATTTTGAAATACTACTACTACCACCATCACCAACATCATCATTTTGAAATACTACTACTACCACCATCACCAACATCATCATTTTGAAATACTACTACTACCACCATCACCAACATCATCATTTTGAAATACTACTACTACCACCATCACCAACATCATCATTTTGAAATACTACTACTACCACCATCACCAACATCATCATTTTGAAATACTACTACTACCACCATCACCAACATCATCATTTTGAAATACTACTACTACCACCATCACCAACATCATCATTTTGAAATACTACTACTACCACCATCACCAACATCATCATTTTGAAATACTACTACTACCACCATCACCAACATCATCATTTTGAAATACTACTACTACCACCATCACCAACATCATCATTTTGAAATACTACTACTACCACCATCACCAACATCATCATTTTGAAATACTACTACTACCACCATCACCAACATCATCATTTTGAAATACTACTACTACCACCATCACCAACATCATCATTTTGAAATACTACTACTACCACCATCACCAACATCATCATTTTGAAATACTACTACTACCACCATCACCAACATCATCATTTTGAAATACTACTACTACCACCATCACCAACATCATCATTTTGAAATACTACTACTACCACCATCACCAACATCATCATTTTGAAATACTACTACTACCACCATCACCAACATCATCATTTTGAAATACTACTACTACCACCATCACCAACATCATCATTTTGAAATACTACTACTACCACCATCACCAACATCATCATTTTGAAATACTACTACTACCACCATCACCAACATCATCATTTTGAAATACTACTACTACCACCATCACCAACATCATCATTTTGAAATACTACTACTACCACCATCACCAACATCATCATTTTAAAATACTACTACTACCACCATCACCAACATCATCATTTTGAAATACTACTACTACCACCGTCACCAACATCATCATTTTGAAATACTACCACTACCACATTCACCAACATCATCATTATGAAATACTACTACTACCACCGTCACCAACATCATCATTTTGAAATACTACCACTACCACCGTCACCAACATCATCATTTTGAAATACTACCACTACTACCATCACCAACATCATCATTTTGAAATACTACCACTACTACCATCACCAACATCATCATTTTGAAATACTACCACTACTACCATCACCAACATCATCATTTTGAAATACTACCACTACTACCATAACCAACATCATCATTTTGAAATACTACCACTACTACCATCACCAACATCATCATTTTGAAATACTACCACTACTACCATCACCAACATCATCATTTTGAATTACTACCACTACTACCATCACCAACATCATCATTTTGAAATACTACCACTACTACCATCACCAACATCATCATTTTGAAATACTACCACTACTACCATCACCATCATCATCATTTTGAAATACTACCACTACTACCATCACCAACATCATCATTTTGAAATACTACCACTACTACCATCACCAACATCATCATTTTGAAATACTACCACTACTACCATCACCAACATCATCATTTTGAAATACTACCACTACTACCATCACCAACATCATCATTTTGAAATACTACCACTACTACCATCACCAACATCATCATTTTGAAATACTACCACTACTACCATCACCAACATCATCATTTTGAAATACTACCACTACTACCATCACCAACATCATCATTTTGAAATACTACCACTACTACCATCACCAACATCATCATTTTGAAATACTAACACTACTACCATCACCAACATCATCATTTTGAAATACTACCACTACTACCATCACCAACATCATCATTTTGAAATACTACCACTACTACCATCACCAACATCATCATTTTGAAATACTACCACCACTACCATCAACAACATCATCATTTTGAAATACTACCACCACTACCACCACCAAATTCATCATTTTGAAATACTACCACCACTACCACCACCAACATCATCATTTTGAAATACTACCACCACTACCACCACCAACATCATCATTTTGAAATACTACTACTACCACCATCACCAACATTATCGTTTTGAAATACTACTACTACCACCATCACCAACATCATCATTTTGAAATACTACTACCACCATCACCAACATCATCATTTTGAAATACTACTACTACCACCATCACCAACATCATAATTTTGAAATACTACTACTACCACCATCACCAACATCATCATTTTGAAATACTACTACTACCACCATCACCAACATCATCATTTTGAAATACTACTACTACCACCATCACCAACATCATCATTTTGAAATACTACTACTACCACCATCACCAACATCATCATTTTGAAATACTACTACTACCACCATCACCAACATCATCATTTTGAAATACTACTACTACCACCATCACCAACATCATCATTTTGAAATACTACAACTACCACCATCACCAACATCATCATTTTGAAATACTACTACTACCACCATCACCAACATCATCATTTTGAAATACTACTACTACCACCATCACCAACATCATCATTTTGAAATACTACTACTACCACCATCACCAACATCATCATTTTGAAATACTACTACTACCACCATCACCAACATCATCATTTTGAAATACTACTACTACCACCATCACCAACATCATCATTTTGAAATACTACTACTACCACCATCACCAACATCATCATTTTGAAATACTACTACTACCACCATCACCAACATCATCATTTTGAAATACTACTACTACCACCATCACCAACATCATCATTTTGAAATACTACTACTACCACCATCACCAACATCATCATTTTGAAATACTACTACTACCACCATCACCAACATCATCATTTTGAAATACTACTACTACCACCATCACCAACATCATCATTTTGAAATACTACTACTACCACCATCACCAACATCATCATTTTGCAATACTACTACTACCACCATCACCAACATCATCATTTTGAAATACTACTACTACCACCATCACCAACATCATCATTTTGAAATACTACTACTACCACCATCACCAACATCATCATTTTGAAATACTACTACTACCACCATCACCAACATCATCATTTTGAAATACTACTATTACCACCATCACCAACATCATCATTTTTAAATACTACTACACCCACCATCACCAACATCATCATTTTGAAATACTACTACTACCACCATCACCAACATCATCATTGTGAAATACTACTACTACCACCATCACCAACATCATCATTTTGAAATACTACTACTACCACCATCACCAACATCATCATTTTAAAATACTACTACTACCACCACCACCAACATCATTATTTTGAAATACTACTACTACCACCATCACCAACATCATCATTTTGAAATACTACTACTACTACCATCACCAACATCATCATTTTGAAATACTACTACTACCACCATCACCAACATCATCATTTTGAAATACTACTACTACCACCATCACCAACATCATCATTTTGAAATACTACTACTACCACCATCACCAACATCATCATTTTGAAATACTACTACTACCACCATCTCCAACATCATCATTTTGAAATACTACTACTACCACCATCACCAACATCATCATTTTGAAATACTACTACTACCACCGTCACCAACATCATCATTTTGAAATACTACCACTACCACAGTCACCAACATCATCATTATGAAATACTACTAATACCACCGTCACCAACATCATCATTTTGAAATACTACCACTACCACCGTCACCAACATCATCATTTTGAAATACTACCACTACTACCATCACCAACATCATCATTTTGAAATACTACCACTACTACCATCACCAACATCATCATTTTGAAATACTACCACTACTACCATCACCAACATCATCATTTTGAAATACTACCACTACTACCATAACCAACATCATCATTTTGAAATACTACCACTACTACCATCACCAACATCATCATTTTGAAATACTACCACTGCTACCATCACCAACATCATCATTTTGAAATACTACCACTACTACCATCACCAACATCATCATTTTGAAATACTACCACTACTACCATCACCAACATCATCATTTTGAAATACTACCACTACTACCATCACCAACATCATCATTTTGAAATACTACCACTACTACCATCACCAACATCATCATTTTGAAATACTACCACTACTACCATCACCAACATCATCATTTTGAAATACTACCACTACTACCATCACCAACATCATCATTTTGAAATACTACCACTACTACCATCACCAACATCATCATTTTGAAATACTACTACTACCACCATAACCAACATCATCATTTTGAAATACTACTACTACCACCATCACCAACATCATCATTTTGAAATACTACTACTACCACCATCACCAACATCATCATTTTGAAATACTACTACTACCACCATCACCAACATCATCATTTTGAAATACTACTACTACCACCATCACCAACATCATCATTTTGAAATACTACTACTACCACCATCACCAATATCATCATTTTGAAATACTACTACTACCACCATCACCAACATCATCATTTTGAAATACTACTACTACCACCATCACCAACATCATCATTTTGAAATACTACTACTACCACCATCACCAACATCATCATTTTGAAATACTACTACTACCACCATCACCAACATCATCATTTTGAAATACTACTACTACCACCATCACCAACATCATCATTTTGAAATACTACTACTACCACCATCACCAACATCATCATTTTTAAATACTACTACTACCACCATCACCAACATCATCATTTTGAAATACTACTACTACCACCATCACCAACATCATGATTTTGAAATACTACTACTACCACCGTCACCACCATCATCATTTTGAAATACTACCACTACCACCATCACCAACATCATCATTTTGAAATACTACCACTACTACCATCACCAACATCATCATTTTGAAATACTACCACTACTACCATCACCAACATCATCATTTTGAAATACTACCACTACTACCATCACCAACATCATCATTTTGAAATACTACCACTACTACCATCACCAACATCATCATTTTGAAATACTACCACTACTACCATCACCAACATCATCATTTTGAAATACTACCACTACTACCATCACCAACATCATCATTTTGAAATACTACCACTACTACCATCACCAATATCATCATTTTGAAATACTACCACTACTACCATCACCAACATCATCATTTTGAAATACTACCACTACTACCATCACCAACATCATCATTTTGAAATACTACCACTACTACCATCACCAACATCATCATTTTGAATTACTACCACTACTACCATCACCAACATCATCATTTTGAAATACTACCACTACTACCATCACCAACATCATCATTTTGAAATACTACCACTACTACCATCACCAACATCATCATTTTGAAATACTACCACTACTACCATCACCAACATCATCATTTTGAAATACTACCACTACTACCATCACCAACATCATCATTTTGAAATACTACCACTACTACCATCACCAACATCATCATTTTGAAATACTACCACTACTACCATCACCAACATCATCATTTTGAAATACTACCACTACTACCATCACTAACATCATCATTTTGAAATACTACTACTACCATCACCAACATCATCATTTTGAAATACTACCACCACTACCATCAACAACATCATCATTTTGAAATACTACCACCACTACCACCACCAACATCATCATTTTGAAATACTACCACCACTACCACCACCAACATCATCATTTTGAAATACTACCACCACTACCACCACCAACATCATCATTTTGAAATACTACTACTACCACCATCACCAACATTATCATTTTGAAATACTACTACTACCACCATCACCAACATCATCATTTTGAAATACTACTACTACCACCATCACCAACATCATCATTTTGAAATACTACTACTACCACCATCACCAACATCATCATTTTGAAATACTACTACTACCACCATCACCAACATCATCATTTTGAAATACTACTACTACCACCATCACCAACATCATCATTTTGAAATACTACTACTACCACCATCACCAACATCATCATTTTGAAATACTACTACTACCACCATCACCAACATCATCATTTTGAAATACTACTACTACCACCATCACCAACATCATCATTTTGAAATACTACTACTACCACCATCACCAACATCATCATTGTGAAATACTACTACTACCACCATCACCAACATCATCATTTTGAAATACTACTACTACCACCATCACCAACATCATGATTTTGAAATACTACTACTACCACTATCACCAACATCATCATTTTGAAATACTACTACTACCACCATCACCAACATCATCATTTTGAAATACTACTACTACCACCATCACCAACATCATCATTTTGAAATACTACTACTACCACCATCACCAACATCATCATTTTGAAATACTACTACTACCACCATCACCAACATCATTTTGAAATACTACTACTACCATCACCAACATCATCATTTTGAAATACTACTACTACCACCGTCACCACCATCATCATTTTGAAATACTACCACTACCACCATCACCAACATCATCATTTTGAAATACTACCACTACTACCATCACCACCATCATCATTTTGAAATACTACCACTACTACCATCACCAACATCATCATTTTGAAATACTACCACTACTACCATCACCAACATCATCATTTTGAAATACTACTACTACCACCATCACCAACATTATCATTTTTAAATACTACTACTACCACCATCACCAACATCATCATTTTGAAATACTACTACTACCACCATCACCAACATCATCATTTTGAAATACCACTACTACCACCATCACCAACATCATCATTTTGAAATACTACTACTACCAACATCACCAACATCATCATTTTGAAATACTACTACTACCACCATCACCAACATCATCATTTTGAAATACTACTACTACCACCATCACCAACATCATTTTGAAATACTACTACTACCACCATCACCAACATCATCATTTTGAAATACTACTACTACCACCATCACCAACATCATCATTTTGAAATACTACTACTACCACCATCACCAACATCATCATTTTGAAATACTACTACTAACACCATCACCAACATCATCATTTTGAAATACTACTACTACCACCATCACCAACATCATCATTTTGAAATACTACTACTACCACCATCACCAACATCATCATTTTGAAATACTACTACTACCACCATCACCAACATCATCATTTTGAAATACTACTACTACCACCATCACCAACATCATCATTTTGAAATACTACTACTACCACCATCACCAACATCATCATTTTGAAATACTACTACTACCACCATCACCAACATCATCATTTTGAAATACTACTACTACCACCATCACCAACATCATCATTTTGAAATACTACTACTACCACCATCACCAACATCATCATTTTGAAATACTACTACTACCACCATCACCAACATCATCATTTTGAAATACTACTACTACCACCATCACCAACATCATCATTTTGAAATACTACTACTACCACCATCACCAACATCATCATTTTGAAATACTACTACTACCACCATCACCAACATCATCATTTTGAAATACTACTACTACCACCATCACCAACATCATCATTTTGAAATACTACTACTACCACCATCACCAACATCATCATTTTGAAATACTACTACTACCACCATCACCAACATCATCATTTTAAAATACTACTACTACCACCATCACCAACATCATCATTTTGAAATACTACTACCACCATCACCAACATCATCATTTTGAAATACTACTACTACTACCATCACCAACATCATCATTTTGAAATACTACTACTACCACCATCACCAACATCATCATTTTGAAATACTACTACTACCACCATCACCAACATCATCATTTTGAAATACTACTACTACCACCATCACCAACATCATCATTTTGAAATACTACTACTACCACCATCTCCAACATCATCATTTTGAAATACTACTACTACCACCATCACCAACATCATCATTTTGAAATACTACTACCACCGTCACCAACATCATCATTTTGAAATACTACCACTACCACCATCACCAACATCATCATTATGAAATACTACTACTACCACCGTCACCAACATCATCATTTTGAAATACTACTACTACCACCATCACCAACATCATTTTGAAATACTACTACTACCATCACCAACATCATCATTTTGAAATACTACTACTACCACCGTCACCACCATCATCATTTTGAAATACTACCACTACCACCATCACCAACATCATCATTTTGAAATACTACCACTACTACCATCACCACCATCATCATTTTGAAATACTACCACTACTACCATCACCAACATCATCATTTTGAAATACTACCACTACTACCATCACCAACATCATCATTTTGAAATACTACTACTACCACCATCACCAACATTATCATTTTGAAATACTACTACTACCACCATCACCAACATCATCATTTTGAAATACTACTACTACCACCATCACCAACATCATCATTTTGAAATACCACTACTACCACCATCACCAACATCATCATTTTGAAATACTACTACTACCAACATCACCAACATCATCATTTTGAAATACTACTACTACCACCATCACCAACATCATCATTTTGAAATACTACTACTACCACCATCACCAACATCATTTTGAAATACTACTACTACCACCATCACCAACATCATCATTTTGAAATACTACTACTACCACCATCACCAACATCATCATTTTGAAATACTACTACTACCACCATCACCAACATCATCATTTTGAAATACTACTACTAACACCATCACCAACATCATCATTTTGAAATACTACTACTACCACCATCACCAACATCATCATTTTGAAATACTACTACTACCACCATCACCAACATCATCATTTTGAAATACTACTACTACCACCATCACCAACATCATCATTTTGAAATACTACTACTACCACCATCACCAACATCATCATTTTGAAATACTACTACTACCACCATCACCAACATCATCATTTTGAAATACTACTACTACCACCATCACCAACATCATCATTTTGAAATACTACTACTACCACCATCACCAACATCATCATTTTGAAATACTACTACCACCACCATCACCAACATCATCATTTTGAAATACTACTACCACCACCATCACCAACATCATCATTTTGAAATACTACTACTACCACCATCACCAACATCATCATTTTGAAATACTACTACTACCACCATCACCAACATCATCATTTTGAAATACTACTACTACCACCATCACCAACATCATCATTTTGAAATACTACTACTACCACCATCACCAACATCATCATTTTGAAATACTACTACTACCACCATCACCAACATCATCATTTTGAAATACTACTACTACCACCATCACCAACATCATCATTTTGAAATACTACTACTACCACCATCACCAACATCATCATTTTGAAATACTACTACTACCACCATCACCAACATCATCATTTTGAAATACTACTACTACCACCATCACCAACATCATCATTTAGAAATACTACTACTACCACCATCACCAACATCATCATTTTGAAATACTACTACTACCACCATCACCAACATCATCATTTTGAAATACTACTACTACCACCATCACCAACATCATCATTTTAAAATACTACTACTACCACCATCACCAACATCATCATTTTGAAATACTACTACCACCATCACCAACATCATCATTTTGAAATACTACTACTACTACCATCACCAACATCATCATTTTGAAATACTACTACTACCACCATCACCAACATCATCATTTTGAAATACTACTACTACCACCATCACCAACATCATCATTTTGAAATACTACTACTACCACCATCACCAACATCATCATTTTGAAATACTACTACTACCACCATCTCCAACATCATCATTTTGAAATACTACTACTACCACCATCACCAACATCATCATTTTGAAATACTACTACTACCACCGTCACCAACATCATCATTTTGAAATACTACCACTACCACCATCACCAACATCATCATTATGAAATACTACTACTACCACCGTCACCAACATCATCATTTTGAAATACTACCACTACCACCATCACCAACATCATCATTTTGAAATACTACCACTACTACCATCACCAACATCATCATTTTGAAATACTACCACTACTACCATCACCAACATCATCATTTTGAAATACTACCACTACTACCATCACCAACATCATCATTTTGAAATACTACCACTACTACCATCACCAACATCATCATTTTGAAATACTACCACTACTACCATCACCAACATCATCATTTTGAAATACTACCACTACTACCATCACCAACATCATCATTTTGAAATACTACCACTACTACCATCACCAACATCACCATTTTGAAATACTACCACTACTACCATCACCAACATCATCATTTTGAAATACTACCAGTACTACCATCACCAACATCATCATTTTGAAATACTACCACTACTACCATCACCAACATCATCATTTTGAAATACTACCACTACTACCATCACCAACATCATCATTTTGAAATACTACCACTACTACCATCACCAACATCATCATTTTGAAATACTACCACTACTACCATCACCAACATCATCATTTTGAAATACTACCACTACTACCATCACCAACATCATCATTTTGAAATACTACCACTACTACCATCACCAACATCATCATTTTGAAATACTACCACTACTACCATCACCAACATCATCATTTTGAAATACTACCACTACTACCATCACCAACATCATCATTTTGAAATACTACCACTACTACCATCACCAACATCATCATTTTGAAATACTACCACTACTACCATCACCAACATCATCATTTTGAAATACTACCACTACTACCATCACTAACATCATCATTTTGAAATACTACTACTACTACCATCACCAAAATCATCATTTTGAAATACTACCACCACTACCATCAACAACATCATCATTTTGAAATACTGCCACTACTACCATCACCAACATCATCATTTTGAAATACTACCACTACTACCATCACCAACATCATCATTTTGAAATACTACCACTACTACCATCACCAACATCATCATTTTGAAATACTACCACTACTACCATCACTAACATCATCATTTTGAAATACTACTACTACTACCATCACCAACATCATCATTTTGAAATACTACTACTACCACCATCACCAACATCATCATTTTGAAATACTACTACTACCACCATCACCAACATCATAATTTTGAAATACTACTACTACCACCATCACCAACATCATCATTTTGAAATACTACTACTACCACCATCACCAACATCATCATTTTGAAATACTACTACTACCACCATCACCAACATCATCATTTTGAAATACTACTACTACCACCATCACCAACATCATCATTTTGAAATACTACTACTACCACCATCACCAACATCATCATTTTGAAATACTACTACTACCACCATCACCAACATCATCATTTTGAAATACTACAACTACCACCATCACCAACATCATCATTTTGAAATACTACTACTACCACCATCACCAACATCATCATTTTGAAATACTACTACTACCACCATCACCAACATCATCATTTTGAAATACTACTACTACCACCATCACCAACATCATCATTTTGAAATACTACTACTACCACCATCACCAACATCATCATTTTGAAATACTACTACTACCACCATCACCAACATCATCATTTTGAAATACTACTACTACCACCATCACCAACATCATCATTTTGAAATACTACTACTACCACCATCACCAACATCATCATTTTGAAATACTACTACTACCACCATCACCAACATCATCATTTTGAAATACTACTACTACCACCATCACCAACATCATCATTTTGAAATACTACTACTACCACCATCACCAACATCATCATTTTGAAATACTACTACTACCACCATCACCAACATCATCATTTTGAAATACTACTACTACCACCATCACCAACATCATCATTTTGAAATACTACTACTACCACCATCACCAACATCATCATTTTGAAATACTACTACTACCACCATCACCAACATCATCATTTTGAAATACTACTACTACCACCATCACCAACATCATCATTTTGAAATACTACTACTACCACCATCACCAACATCATCATTTTGAAATACTACTACTACCACCATCACCAACATCATCATTTTTAAATACTACTACTACCACCATCACCAACATCATCATTTTGAAATACTACTACTACCACCATCACCAACATCATCATTGTGAAATACTACTACTACCACCATCACCAACATCATCATTTTGAAATACTACTACTACCACCATCACCAACATCATCATTTTAAAATACTACTACTACCACCACCACCAACATCATCATTTTGAAATACTACTACTACCACCATCACCAACATCATCATTTTGAAATACTACTACTACTACCATCACCAACATCATCATTTTGAAATACTACTACTACCACCATCACCAACATCATCATTTTGAAATACTACTACTACCACCATCACCAACATCATCATTTTGAAATACTACTACTACCACCATCACCAACATCATCATTTTGAAATACTACTACTACCACCGTCACCAACATCATCATTTTGAAATACTACTACTACCACCGTCACCAACATCATCATTTTGAAATACTACTACTACCACCATCACCAACATCATTTTGAAATACTACTACTACCATCACCAACATCATCATTTTGAAATACTACCACTACTACCATCACCAACATCATCATTTTGAAATACTACCACTACTACCATCACCAACATCATCATTTTGAAATACTACCACTACTACCATCACCAACATCATCATTTTGAAATACTACCACTGCTACCATCACCAACATCATCATTTTGAAATACTACCACTACTACCATCACCAACATCATCATTTTGAAATACTACCACTACTACCATCACCAACATCATCATTTTGAAATACTACCACTACTACCATCACCAACATCATCATTTTGAAATACTACCACTACTACCATCACCAACATCATCATTTTGAAATACTACCACTACTACCATCACCAACATCATCATTTTGAAATACTACCACTACTACCATCACCAACATCATCATTTTGAAATACTACCACTACTACCATCACCAACATCATCATTTTGAAATACTACTACTACCACCATAACCAACATCATCATTTTGAAATACTACTACTACCACCATCACCAACATCATCATTTTGAAATACTACTACTACCACCATCACCAACATCATCATTTTGAAATACTACTACTACCACCATCACCAACATCATCATTTTGAAATACTACTACTACCACCATCACCAACATCATCATTTTGAAATACTACTACTACCACCATCACCAATATCATCATTTTGAAATACTACTACTACCACCATCACCAACATCATCATTTTGAAATACTACTACTACCACCATCACCAACATCATCATTTTGAAATACTACTACTACCACCATCACCAACATCATCATTTTGAAATACTACTACTACCACCATCACCAACATCATCATTTTGAAATACTACTACTACCACCATCACCAACATCATCATTTTGAAATACTACTACTACCACCATCACCAACATCATCATTTTTAAATACTACTACTACCACCATCACCAACATCATCATTTTGAAATACTACTACTACCACCATCACCAACATCATGATTTTGAAATACTACTACTACCACCGTCACCACCATCATCATTTTGAAATACTACCACTACCACCATCACCAACATCATCATTTTGAAATACTACCACTACTACCATCACCAACATCATCATTTTGAAATACTACCACTACTACCATCACCAACATCATCATTTTGAAATACTACCACTACTACCATCACCAACATCATCATTTTGAAATACTACCACTACTACCATCACCAACATCATCATTTTGAAATACTACCACTACTACCATCACCAACATCATCATTTTGAAATACTACCACTACTACCATCACCAACATCATCATTTTGAAATACTACCACTACTACCATCACCAACATCATCATTTTGAAATACTACCACTACTACCATCACCAACATCATCATTTTGAAATACTACCACTACTACCATCACCAACATCATCATTTTGAAATACTACCACTACTACCATCACCAACATCATCATTTTGAAATACTACTACTACCACCATCACCAACATCATCATTTTAAAATACTACTACTACCACCATCACCAACATCATCATTTTGAAATACTACTACCACCATCACCAACATCATCATTTTGAAATACTACTACTACTACCATCACCAACATCATCATTTTGAAATACTACTACTACCACCATCACCAACATCATCATTTTGAAATACTACTACTACCACCATCACCAACATCATCATTTTGAAATACTACTACTACCACCATCACCAACATCATCATTTTGAAATACTACTACTACCACCATCTCCAACATCATCATTTTGAAATACTACTACTACCACCATCACCAACATCATCATTTTGAAATACTACTACCACCGTCACCAACATCATCATTTTGAAATACTACCACTACCACCATCACCAACATCATCATTATGAAATACTACTACTACCACCGTCACCAACATCATCATTTTGAAATACTACTACTACCACCATCACCAACATCATTTTGAAATACTACTACTACCATCACCAACATCATCATTTTGAAATACTACTACTACCACCGTCACCACCATCATCATTTTGAAATACTACCACTACCACCATCACCAACATCATCATTTTGAAATACTACCACTACTACCATCACCACCATCATCATTTTGAAATACTACCACTACTACCATCACCAACATCATCATTTTGAAATACTACCACTACTACCATCACCAACATCATCATTTTGAAATACTACTACTACCACCATCACCAACATTATCATTTTGAAATACTACTACTACCACCATCACCAACATCATCATTTTGAAATACTACTACTACCACCATCACCAACATCATCATTTTGAAATACCACTACTACCACCATCACCAACATCATCATTTTGAAATACTACTACTACCAACATCACCAACATCATCATTTTGAAATACTACTACTACCACCATCACCAACATCATCATTTTGAAATACTACTACTACCACCATCACCAACATCATTTTGAAATACTACTACTACCACCATCACCAACATCATCATTTTGAAATACTACTACTACCACCATCACCAACATCATCATTTTGAAATACTACTACTACCACCATCACCAACATCATCATTTTGAAATACTACTACTAACACCATCACCAACATCATCATTTTGAAATACTACTACTACCACCATCACCAACATCATCATTTTGAAATACTACTACTACCACCATCACCAACATCATCATTTTGAAATACTACTACTACCACCATCACCAACATCATCATTTTGAAATACTACTACTACCACCATCACCAACATCATCATTTTGAAATACTACTACTACCACCATCACCAACATCATCATTTTGAAATACTACTACTACCACCATCACCAACATCATCATTTTGAAATACTACTACCACCACCATCACCAACATCATCATTTTGAAATACTACTACCACCACCATCACCAACATCATCATTTTGAAATACTACTACCACCACCATCACCAACATCATCATTTTGAAATACTACTACTACCACCATCACCAACATCATCATTTTGAAATACTACTACTACCACCATCACCAACATCATCATTTTGAAATACTACTACTACCACCATCACCAACATCATCATTTTGAAATACTACTACTACCACCATCACCAACATCATCATTTTGAAATACTACTACTACCACCATCACCAACATCATCATTTTGAAATACTACTACTACCACCATCACCAACATCATCATTTTGAAATACTACTACTACCACCATCACCAACATCATCATTTTGAAATACTACTACTACCACCATCACCAACATCATCATTTTGAAATACTACTACTACCACCATCACCAACATCATCATTTAGAAATACTACTACTACCACCATCACCAACATCATCATTTTGAAATACTACTACTACCACCATCACCAACATCATCATTTTGAAATACTACTACTACCACCATCACCAACATCATCATTTTAAAATACTACTACTACCACCATCACCAACATCATCATTTTGAAATACTACTACCACCATCACCAACATCATCATTTTGAAATACTACTACTACTACCATCACCAACATCATCATTTTGAAATACTACTACTACCACCATCACCAACATCATCATTTTGAAATACTACTACTACCACCATCACCAACATCATCATTTTGAAATACTACTACTACCACCATCACCAACATCATCATTTTGAAATACTACTACTACCACCATCTCCAACATCATCATTTTGAAATACTACTACTACCACCATCACCAACATCATCATTTTGAAATACTACTACTACCACCGTCACCAACATCATCATTTTGAAATACTACCACTACCACCATCACCAACATCATCATTATGAAATACTACTACTACCACCGTCACCAACATCATCATTTTGAAATACTACCACTACCACCATCACCAACATCATCATTTTGAAATACTACCACTACTACCATCACCAACATCATCATTTTGAAATACTACCACTACTACCATCACCAACATCATCATTTTGAAATACTACCACTACTACCATCACCAACATCATCATTTTGAAATACTACCACTACTACCATCACCAACATCATCATTTTGAAATACTACCACTACTACCATCACCAACATCATCATTTTGAAATACTACCACTACTACCATCACCAACATCATCATTTTGAAATACTACCACTACTACCATCACCAACATCATCATTTTGAAATACTACCACTACTACCATCACCAACATCATCATTTTGAAATACTACCAGTACTACCATCACCAACATCATCATTTTGAAATACTACCACTACTACCATCACCAACATCATCATTTTGAAATACTACCACTACTACCATCACCAACATCATCATTTTGAAATACTACCACTACTACCATCACCAACATCATCATTTTGAAATACTACCACTACTACCATCACCAACATCATCATTTTGAAATACTACCACTACTACCATCACCAACATCATCATTTTGAAATACTACCACTACTACCATCACCAACATCATCATTTTGAAATACTACCACTACTACCATCACCAACATCATCATTTTGAAATACTACCACTACTACCATCACCAACATCATCATTTTGAAATACTACCACTACTACCATCACCAACATCATCATTTTGAAATACTACCACTACTACCATCACCAACATCATCATTTTGAAATACTACCACTACTACCATCACTAACATCATCATTTTGAAATACTACTACTACTACCATCACCAAAATCATCATTTTGAAATACTACCACCACTACCATCAACAACATCATCATTTTGAAATACTACCACTACTACCATCACCAACATCATCATTTTGAAATACTACCACTACTACCATCACCAACATCATCATTTTGAAATACTACCACTACTACCATCACCAACATCATCATTTTGAAATACTACCACTACTACCATCACTAACATCATCATTTTGAAATACTACTACTACTACCATCACCAACATCATCATTTTGAAATACTACTACTACCACCATCACCAACATCATCATTTTGAAATACTACTACTACCACCATCACCAACATCATAATTTTGAAATACTACTACTACCACCATCACCAACATCATCATTTTGAAATACTACTACTACCACCATCACCAACATCATCATTTTGAAATACTACTACTACCACCATCACCAACATCATCATTTTGAAATACTACTACTACCACCATCACCAACATCATCATTTTGAAATACTACTACTACCACCATCACCAACATCATCATTTTGAAATACTACTACTACCACCATCACCAACATCATCATTTTGAAATACTACAACTACCACCATCACCAACATCATCATTTTGAAATACTACTACTACCACCATCACCAACATCATCATTTTGAAATACTACTACTACCACCATCACCAACATCATCATTTTGAAATACTACTACTACCACCATCACCAACATCATCATTTTGAAATACTACTACTACCACCATCACCAACATCATCATTTTGAAATACTACTACTACCACCATCACCAACATCATCATTTTGAAATACTACTACTACCACCATCACCAACATCATCATTTTGAAATACTACTACTACCACCATCACCAACATCATCATTTTGAAATACTACTACTACCACCATCACCAACATCATCATTTTGAAATACTACTACTACCACCATCACCAACATCATCATTTTGAAATACTACTACTACCACCATCACCAACATCATCATTTTGAAATACTACTACTACCACCATCACCAACATCATCATTTTGAAATACTACTACTACCACCATCACCAACATCATCATTTTGAAATACTACTACTACCACCATCACCAACATCATCATTTTGAAATACTACTACTACCACCATCACCAACATCATCATTTTGAAATACTACTACTACCACCATCACCAACATCATCATTTTGAAATACTACTACTACCACCATCACCAACATCATCATTTTGAAATACTACTACTACCACCATCACCAACATCATCATTTTTAAATACTACTACTACCACCATCACCAACATCATCATTTTGAAATACTACTACTACCACCATCACCAACATCATCATTGTGAAATACTACTACTACCACCATCACCAACATCATCATTTTGAAATACTACTACTACCACCATCACCAACATCATCATTTTAAAATACTACTACTACCACCACCACCAACATCATCATTTTGAAATACTACTACTACCACCATCACCAACATCATCATTTTGAAATACTACTACTACTACCATCACCAACATCATCATTTTGAAATACTACTACTACCACCATCACCAACATCATCATTTTGAAATACTACTACTACCACCATCACCAACATCATCATTTTGAAATACTACTACTACCACCATCACCAACATCATCATTTTGAAATACTACTACTACCACCGTCACCAACATCATCATTTTGAAATACTACTACTACCACCGTCACCAACATCATCATTTTGAAATACTACCACTACCACAGTCACCAACATCATCATTATGAAATACTACTAATACCACCGTCACCAACATCATCATTTTGAAATACTACCACTACCACCGTCACCAACATCATCATTTTGAAATACTACCACTACTACCATCACCAACATCATCATTTTGAAATACTACCACTACTACCATCACCAACATCATCATTTTGAAATACTACCACTACTACCATCACCAACATCATCATTTTGAAATACTACCACTACTACCATCACCAACATCATCATTTTGAAATACTACCACTACTACCATCACCAACATCATCATTTTGAAATACTACCACTGCTACCATCACCAACATCATCATTTTGAAATACTACCACTACTACCATCACCAACATCATCATTTTGAAATACTACCACTACTACCATCACCAACATCATCATTTTGAAATACTACCACTACTACCATCACCAACATCATCATTTTGAAATACTACCACTACTACCATCACCAACATCATCATTTTGAAATACTACCACTACTACCATCACCAACATCATCATTTTGAAATACTACCACTACTACCATCACCAACATCATCATTTTGAAATACTACCACTACTACCATCACCAACATCATCATTTTGAAATACTACTACTACCACCATAACCAACATCATCATTTTGAAATACTACTACTACCACCATCACCAACATCATCATTTTGAAATACTACTACTACCACCATCACCAACATCATCATTTTGAAATACTACTACTACCACCATCACCAACATCATCATTTTGAAATACTACTACTACCACCATCACCAACATCATCATTTTGAAATACTACTACTACCACCATCTCCAATATCATCATTTTGAAATACTACTACTACCACCATCACCAACATCATCATTTTGAAATACTACTACTACCACCATCACCAACATCATCATTTTGAAATACTACTACTACCACCATCACCAACATCATCATTTTGAAATACTACTACTACCACCATCACCAACATCATCATTTTGAAATACTACTACTACCACCATCACCAACATCATCATTTTGAAATACTACTACTACCACCATCACCAACATCATCATTTTTAAATACTACTACTACCACCATCACCAACATCATCATTTTGAAATACTACTACTACCACCATCACCAACATCATGATTTTGAAATACTACTACTACCACCGTCACCACCATCATCATTTTGAAATACTACCACTACCACCATCACCAACATCATCATTTTGAAATACTACCACTACTACCATCACCAACATCATCATTTTGAAATACTACCACTACTACCATCACCAACATCATCATTTTGAAATACTACCACTACTACCATCACCAACATCATCATTTTGAAATACTACCACTACTACCATCACCAACATCATCATTTTGAAATACTACCACTACTACCATCACCAACATCATCATTTTGAAATACTACCACTACTACCATCACCAACATCATCATTTTGAAATACTACCACTACTACCATCACCAACATCATCATTTTGAAATACTACCACTACTACCATCACCAACATCATCATTTTGAAATACTACCACTACTACCATCACCAACATCATCATTTTGAAATACTACCACTACTACCATCACCAACATCATCATTTTGAATTACTACCACTACTACCATCACCAACATCATCATTTTGAAATACTACCACTACTACCATCACCAACATCATCATTTTGAAATACTACCACTACTACCATCACCAACATCATCATTTTGAAATACTACCACTACTACCATCACCAACATCATCATTTTGAAATACTACCACTACTACCATCACCAACATCATCATTTTGAAATTCTACCACTACTACCATCACCAACATCATCATTTTGAAATACTACCACTACTACCATCACCAACATCATCATTTTGAAATACTACCACTACTACCATCACTAACATCATCATTTTGAAATACTACTACTACTACCATCACCAACATCATCATTTTGAAATACTACCACCACTACCATCAACAACATCATCATTTTGAAATACTACCACCACTACCACCACCAACATCATCATTTTGAAATACTACCACCACTACCACCACCAACATCATCATTTTGAAATACTACCACCACTACCACCACCAACATCATCATTTTGAAATACTACTACTACCACCATCACCAACATTATCATTTTGAAATACTACTACTACCACCATCACCAACATCATCATTTTGAAATACTACTACTACCACCATCACCAACATCATCATTTTGAAATACTACTACTACCACCATCACCAACATCATCATTTTGAAATACTACTACTACCACCATCACCAACATCATCATTTTGAAATACTACTACTACCACCATCACCAACATCATCATTTTGAAATACTACTACTACCACCATCACCAACATCATCATTTTGAAATACTACTACTACCACCATCACCAACATCATCATTTTGAAATACTACTACTACCACCATCACCAACATCATCATTTTGAAATACTACTACTACCACCATCACCAACATCATCATTGTGAAATACTACTACTACCACCATCACCAACATCATCATTTTGAAATACTACTACTACCACCATCACCAACATCATGATTTTGAAATACTACTACTACCACTATCACCAACATCATCATTTTGAAATACTACTACTACCACCATCACCAACATCATCATTTTGAAATACTACTACTACCACCATCACCAACATCATCATTTTGAAATACTACTACTACCACCATCACCAACATCATCATTTTGAAATACTACTACTACCACCATCACCAACATCATTTTGAAATACTACTACTACCACTATCACCAACATCATCATTTTGAAATACTACTACTACCACCATCACCAACATCATCATTTTGAAATACTACTACTACCACCATCACCAACATCATCATTGTGAAATACTACTACTACCACCGTCACCAACATCATCATTTTGAAATACTACCACTACCACAGTCACCAACATCATCATTATGAAATACTACTAATACCACCGTCACCAACATCATCATTTTGAAATACTACCACTACCACCGTCACCAACATCATCATTTTGAAATACTACCACTACTACCATCACCAACATCATCATTTTGAAATACTACCACTACTACCATCACCAACATCATCATTTTGAAATACTACCACTACTACCATCACCAACATCATCATTTTGAAATACTACCACTACTACCATAACCAACATCATCATTTTGAAATACTACCACTACTACCATCACCAACATCATCATTTTGAAATACTACCACTGCTACCATCACCAACATCATCATTTTGAAATACTACCACTACTACCATCACCAAAATCATCATTTTGAAATACTACCACTACTACCATCACCAACATCATCATTTTGAAATACTACCACTACTACCATCACCAACATCATCATTTTGAAATACTACCACTACTACCATCACCAACATCATCATTTTGAAATACTACCACTACTACCATCACCAACATCATCATTTTGAAATACTACCACTACTACCATCACCAACATCATCATTTTGAAATACTACCACTACTACCATCACCAACATCATCATTTTGAAATACTACTACTACCACCATAACCAACATCATCATTTTGAAATACTACTACTACCACCATCACCAACATCATTATTTTGAAATACTACTACTACCACCATCACCAACATCATCATTTTGAAATACTACTACTACCACCATCACCAACATCATCATTTTGAAATACTACTACTACCACCATCACCAACATCATCATTTTGAAATACTACTACTACCACCATCACCAATATCATCATTTTGAAATACTACTACTACCACCATCACCAACATCATCATTTTGAAATACTACTACTACCACCATCACCAACATCATCATTTTGAAATACTACTACTACCACCATCACCAACATCATCATTTTGAAATACTACTACTACCACCATCACCAACATCATCATTTTGAAATACTACTACTACCACCATCACCAACGTCATCATTTTGAAATACTACTACTACCACCATCACCAACATCATCATTTTTAAATACTACTACTACCACCATCACCAACATCATCATTTTGAAATACTACTACTACCACCATCACCAACATCATGATTTTGAAATACTACTACTACCACCGTCACCACCATCATCATTTTGAAATACTACCACTACCACCATCACCAACATCATCATTTTGAAATACTACCACTACTACCATCACCAACATCATCATTTTGAAATACTACCACTACTACCATCACCAACATCATCATTTTGAAATACTACCACTACTACCATCACCAACATCATCATTTTGAAATACTACCACTACTACCATCACCAACATCATCATTTTGAAATACTACCACTACTACCATCACCAACATCATCATTTTGAAATACTACCACTACTACCATCACCAAAATCATCATTTTGAAATACTACCACTACTACCATCACCAACATCATCATTTTGAAATACTACCACTACTACCATCACCAACATCATCATTTTGAAATACTACCACTACTACCATCACCAACATCATCATTTTGAAATACTACCACTACTACCATCACCAACATCATCATTTTGAATTACTACCACTACTACCATCACCAACATCATCATTTTGAAATACTACCACTACTACCATCACCAACATCATCATTTTGAAATACTACCACTACTACCATCACCAACATCATCATTTTGAAATACTACCACTACTACCATCACCAACATCATCATTTTGAAATACTACCACTACTACCATCACCAACATCATCATTTTGAAATACTACCACTACTACCATCACCAACATCATCATTTTGAAATACTACCACTACTACCATCACCAACATCATCATTTTGAAATACTACCACTACTACCATCACTAACATCATCATTTTGAAATACTACTACTACTACCATCACCAACATCATCATTTTGAAATACTACCACCACTACCATCAACAACATCATCATTTTGAAATACTACCACCACTACCACCACCAACATCATCATTTTGAAATACTACCACCACTACCACCACCAACATCATCATTTTGAAATACTACCACCACTACCACCACCAACATCATCATTTTGAAATACTACTACTACCACCATCACCAACATTATCATTTTGAAATACTACTACTACCACCATCACCAACATCATCATTTTGAAATACTACTACTACCACCATCACCAACATCATCATTTTGAAATACTACTACTACCACCATCACCAACATCATCATTTTGAAATACTACTACTACCACCATCACCAACATCATCATTTTGAAATACTACTACTACCACCATCACCAACATCATCATTTTGAAATACTACTACTACCACCATCACCAACATCATCATTTTGAAATACTACTACTACCACCATCACCAACATCATCATTTTGAAATACTACTACTACCACCATCACCAACATCATCATTTTGAAATACTACTACTACCACCATCACCAACATCATCATTGTGAAATACTACTACTACCACCATCACCAACATCATCATTTTGAAATACTACTACTACCACCATCACCAACATCATGATTTTGAAATACTACTACTACCACTATCACCAACATCATCATTTTGAAATACTACTACTACCACCATCACCAACATCATCATTTTGAAATACTACTACTACCACCATCACCAACATCATCATTTTGAAATACTACTACTACCACCATCACCAACATCATCATTTTGAAATACTACTACTACCACCATCACCAACATCATTTTGAAATACTACTACTACCATCACCAACATCATCATTTTGAAATACTACTACTACCACCGTCACCACCATCATCATTTTGAAATACTACCACTACCACCATCACCAACATCATCATTTTGAAATACTACCACTACTACCATCACCACCATCATCATTTTGAAATACTACCACTACTACCATCACCAACATCATCATTTTGAAATACTACCACTACTACCATCACCAACATCATCATTTTGAAATACTACTACTACCACCATCACCAACATCATCATTTTGAAATACCACTACTACCACCATCACCAACATCATCATTTTGAAATACTACTACTACCAACATCACCGCCATCATCATTTTGAAATACTACTACTACCACCATCACCAACATCATCATTTTGAAATACTACTACTACCACCATCACCAACATCATCATTTTGAAATACTACTACTACCACCATCACCAACATCATCATTTTGAAATACTACTACTACCACCATCACCAACATCATCATTTTGAAATACTACTACTACCATCACCAACATCATCATTTTGAAATACTACTACTACCACCATCACCAACATCATTTTGAAATACTACTACTACCACCATCACCAACATCATCATTTTGAAATACTACTACTACCACCGTCACCACCATCATCATTTTGAAATACTACTACTACCACCATCACCAACATCATCATTTTGAAATACTACTACTACCACCATCACCAACATCATCATTTTGAAATACTACTACTACCACCATCACCAACATCATCATTTTGAAATACTACTACTAACACCATCACCAACATCATCATTTTGAAATACTACTACTACCACCATCACCAACATCATCATTTTGAAATACTACTACTACCACCATCACCAACATCATCATTTTGAAATACTACTACTACCACCATCACCAACATCATCATTTTGAAATACTACTACTACCACCATCACCAACATCATCATTTTGAAATACTACTACTACCACCATCACCAACATCATCATTTTGAAATACTACTACTACCACCATCACCAACATCATCATTTTGAAATACTACTACTACCACCATAACCAACATCATCATTTTGAAATACTACTACTACCACCATCACCAACATCATCATTTTGAAATACTACTACTACCACCATCACCAACATCATCATTTTGAAATACTACTACTACCACCATCACCAACATCATCATTTTGAAATACTACTACTACCACCATCACCAACATCATCATTTTGAAATACTACTACTACCACCATCACCAACATCATCATTTTGAAATACTACTACTACCACCATCACCAACATCATCATTTTGAAATACTACTACTACCACCATCACCAACATCATCATTTTGAAATACTACTACTACCACCATCACCAACATCATCATTTTGAAATACTACTACTACCACCATCACCAACATCATCATTTTGAAATACTACTACTACCACCATCACCAACATCATCATTTTGAAATACTACCACTACTACCATCACCAACATCATCATTTTGAAATACTACCACTACTACCATCACCAACATCATCATTTTGAAATACTACCACTACTACCATCACCAACATCATCATTTTGAAATACTACTACTACCGCCATCACCAACATCATCATTTTGAAATACTACTACTACCACCATCACCAACATCATCATTTTGAAATACTACTACTACCACCATCACCAACATCATCATTTTGAAATACTACTACTACCACCATCACCAACATCATCATTTTGAAATACTACTACTACCACCATCAACAACATCATCATTTTGAAATACTACTACTACCACCATCACCAACATCATCATTTTGAAATACTACTACTACCACCATCACCAACATCATCATTTTGAAATACTACTACCACCATCACCAACATCATCATTTTGAAATACTACTACTACCACCATCACCAACATCATCATTTTGATATACTACTACTACCACCATCACCAACATCATCATTTTGAAATACTACTACTACCACCATCACCAACATCATCATTTTGAAATACTACTACTACCACCATCACCAACATCATCATTTTGAAATACTACTACTACCACCATCACCAACATCATCATTTTGAAATACTACTACTACCACCATCACCAACATCATCATTTTGAAATACTACTACTACCACCATCACCAACATCATTTTGAAATACTACTACTACCACCATCACCAACATCATCATTTTGAAATACTACTACTACCACCGTCACCAACATCATCATTTTGAAATTCTACCACTACCACCATCACCAACATCATCATTTTGAAATACTACCACTACTACCATCACCAACATCATCATTTTGAAATACTACCACTACCACCATCACCAACATCATCATTTTGAAATACTACTACTACCACCATCACCAACATCATCATTTTGAAATACTACTACTACCACCATCATCATCATCATTTTGAAATACTACTACTACCACCATCACCAACATCATCATTTTGAAATACTACTACTACCACCATCACCAACATCATCATTTTGAAATACTACTACTACCACCATCACCAACATCATCATTTTGAAATACTACTACTACCACCATCACCAACATCATCATTTTGAAATACTACTACTACCACCATCACCAACATCATCATTTTGAAATACTACTACTACCACCATCACCAACATCATCATTTTGTAATACTACTACTACCACCATCACCAACATCATCATTTTGAAATACTACTACTACCACCATCACCAACATCATCATTTTGAAATACTACTACTACCACCATCACCAACATCATCATTTTGAAATACTACTACTACCACCATCACCAACATCATCATTTTGAAATACTACTACTACCACCATCACCAACATCATCATTTTGAAATACTACTACTACCACCATCACCAACATCATCATTTTGAAATACTACTACTACCACCATCACCAACATCATCATTTTGAAATACTACTACTACCACCATCACCAACATCATCATTTTGAAATACTACTACTACCACCATCACCAACATCATCATTTTGAAATACTACTACTACCACCATCACCAACATTATCATTTTAAAATACTACTACTACCACCATCACCAACATCATCATTTTGAAATACTACTACCACCATCACCAACATCATCATTTTGAAATACTACTACTACTACCATCACCAACATCATCATTTTGAAATACTACTACTACCACCATCACCAACATCATCATTTTGAAATACTACCACTACTACCATCACCAACATCATCATTTTGAAATACTACCACTACTACCATCACCAACATCATCATTTTGAAATACTACCACTACTACCATCACCAACATCATCATTTTGAAATACTACCACTACTACCATCACCAACATCATCATTTTGAAATACTACCACTACTACCATCACCAACATCATCATTTTGAAATACTACCACTACTACCATCACCAACATCATCATTTTGAAATACTACCACTACTACCATCACCAACATCATCATTTTGAAATACTACCACTACTACCATCACCAACATCATCATTTTGAAATACTACCACTACTACCATCACCAACATCATCATTTTGAAATACTACCACTACTACCATCACCAACATCATCATTTTGAAATACTACCAGTACTACCATCACCAACATCATCATTTTGAAATACTACCACTACTACCATCACCAACATCATCATTTTGAAATACTACCACTACTACCATCACCAACATCATCATTTTGAAATACTACCACTACTACCATCACCAACATCATCATTTTGAAATACTACCACTACTACCATCACCAACATCATCATTTTGAAATACTACCACTACTACCATCACCAACATCATCATTTTGAAATACTACCACTACTACCATCACCAACATCATCATTTTGAAATACTACCACTACTACCATCACCAACATCATCATTTTGAAATACTACCACTACTACTATCACCAACATCATCATTTTGAAATACTACCACTACTACCATCACTAACATCATCATTTTGAAATACTACTACTACTACCATCACCAAAATCATCATTTTGAAATACTACCACCACTACCATCAACAACATCATCATTTTGAAATACTGCCACTACTACCATCACCAACATCATCATTTTGAAATACTACCACTACTACCATCACCAACATCATCATTTTGAAATACTACCACTACTACCATCACCAACATCATCATTTTGAAATACTACCACTACTACCATCACTAACATCATCATTTTGAAATACTACTACTACTACCATCACCAACATCATCATTTTGAAATACTACCACCACTACCATCAACAACATCATCATTTTGAAATACTACCACCACTACCACCACCAACATCATCATTTTGAAATACTACCACCACTACCACCACCAACATCATCATTTTGAAATACTACCACCACTACCACCACCAACATCATCATTTTGAAATACTACTACTACCACCATCACCAACATTATCATTTTGAAATACTACTACTACCACCATCACCAACATCATCATTTTGAAATACTACTACTACCACCATCACCAACATCATCATTTTGAAATACTACTACTACCACCATCACCAACATCATCATTTTGAAATACTACTACTACCACCATCACCAACATCATCATTTTGAAATACTACTACTACCACCATCACCAACATCATCATTTTGAAATACTACTACTACCACCATCACCAACATCATCATTTTGAAATACTACTACTACCACCATCACCAACATCATCATTTTGAAATACTACTACTACCACCATCACCAACATCATCATTTTGAAATACTACTACTACCACCATCACCAACATCATCATTTTGAAATACTACTACTACCACCATCACCAACATCATCATTTTGAAATACTACTACTACCACCATCACCAACATCATGATTTTGAAATACTACTACTACCACTATCACCAACATCATCATTTTGAAATACTACTACTACCACCATCACCAACATCATCATTTTGAAATACTACTACTACCACCATCACCAACATCATCATTTTGAAATACTACTACTACCACCATCACCAACATCATCATTTTGAAATACTACTACTACCACCATCACCAACATCATTTTGAAATACTACTACTACCACCATCACCAACATCATCATTTTGAAATACTACTACTACCACCGTCACCACCATCATCATTTTGAAATACTACCACTACCACCATCACCAACATCATCATTTTGAAATACTACCACTACTACCATCACCAACATCATCATTTTGAAATACTACCACTACTACCATCACCAACATCATCATTTTGAAATACTACCACTACTACCATCACCAACATCATCATTTTGAAATACTACTACTACCACCATCACCAACATCATCATTTTGAAATACTACTACTACCACCATCACCAACATCATCATTTTGAAATACTACTACTACCACCATCACCAAAATCATCATTTTGAAATACCACTACTACCACCATCACCAACATCATCATTTTGAAATACTACTACTACCAACATCACCAACATCATCATTTTGAAATACTACTACTACCACCATCACCAACATCATCATTTTGAAATACTACTACTACCACCATCACCAACATCATCATTTTGAAATACTACTACTACCACCATCACCAACATCATCATTTTGAAATACTACTACTACCACCATCACCAACATCATCATTTTGAAATACTACTACTACCACCATCACCAACATCATCATTTTGAAATACTACTACTACCACCATCACCAACATCATTTTGAAATACTACTACTACCACCATCACCAACATCATCATTTTGAAATACTACTACTACCACCGTCACCACCATCATCATTTTGAAATACTACCACTACCACCATCACCAACATCATCATTTTGAAATACTACCACTACTACCATCACCAACATCATCATTTTGAAATACTACCACTACTACCATCACCAACATCATCATTTTGAAATACTACCACTACTACCATCACCAACATCATCATTTTGAAATACTACCACTACTACCATCACCAACATCATCATTTTGAAATACTACCACTACTACCATCACCAACATCATCATTTTGAAATACTACCACTACTACCATCACCAACATCATCATTTTGAAATACTACCACTACTACCATCACCAACATCATCATTTTGAAATACTACCACTACTACCATCACCAACATCATCATTTTGAAATACTACCACTACTACCATCACCAACATCATCATTTTGAAATACTACCACTACTACCATCACCAACATCATCATTTTGAAATACTACCACTACTACCATCACCAACATCATCATTTTGAAATACTACCACTACTACCATCACCAACATCATCATTTTGAAATACTACCACTACTACCATCACCAACATCATCATTTTGAAATACTACCACTACTACCATCACCAACATCATCATTTTGAAATACTACCACTACTACCATCACCAACATCATCATTTTGAAATACTACCACTACTACCATCACCAACATCATCATTTTGAAATACTACCACTACTACCATCACCAACATCATCATTTTGAAATACTACCACTACTACCATCACTAACATCATCATTTTGAAATACTACTACTACTACCATCACCAACATCATCATTTTGAAGTACTACCACCACTACCATCAACAACATCATCATTTTGAAATACTACCACCACTACCACCACCAACATCATCATTTTGAAATACTACCACCACTACCACCACCAACATCATCATTTTGAAATACTACCACCACTACCACCACCAACATCATCATTTTGAAATACTACTACTACCACCATCACCAACATCATCATTTTGAAATACTACCACTACTACCATCACCAACATCATCATTTTGAAATACTACCACTACTACCATCACCAACATCATCATTTTGAAATACTACCACTACTACCATCACTAACATCATCATTTTGAAATACTACTACTACTACCATCACCAACATCATCATTTTGAAATACTACCACCACTACCATCAACAACATCATCATTTTGAAATACTACCACCACTACCACCACCAACATCATCATTTTGAAATACTACCACCACTACCACCACCAACATCATCATTTTGAAATACTACCACCACTACCACCACCAACATCATCATTTTGAAATACTACTACTACCACCATCACCAACATTATCATTTTGAAATACTACTACTACCACCATCACCAACATCATCATTTTGAAATACTACTACTACCACCATCACCAACATCATCATTTTGAAATACTACTACTACCACCATCACCAACATCATCATTTTGAAATACTACTACTACCACCATCACCAACATCATCATTTTGAAATACTACCACTACTACCATCACCAACATCATCATTTTGAAATACTACCACTACTACCATCACCAACATCATCATTTTGAAATACTACCACTACTACCATCACCAACATCATCATTTTGAAATACTACTACTACCGCCATCACCAACATCATCATTTTGAAATACTACTACTACCACCATCACCAACATCATCATTTTGAAATACTACTACTACCACCATCACCAACATCATCATTTTGAAATACTACTACTACCACCATCACCAACATCATCATTTTGAAATACTACTACTACCACCATCAACAACATCATCATTTTGAAATACTACTACTACCACCATCACCAACATCATCATTTTGAAATACTACTACTACCACCATCACCAACATCATCATTTTGAAATACTACTACCACCATCACCAACATCATCATTTTGAAATACTACTACTACCACCATCACCAACATCATCATTTTGAAATACTACTACTACCACCATCACCAACATCATCATTTTGAAATACTACTACTACCACCATCACCAACATCATCATTTTGAAATACTACTACTACCACCATCACCAACATCATCATTTTGAAATACTACTACTACCACCATCACCAACATCATCATTTTGAAATACTACTACTACCACCATCACCAACATCATCATTTTGAAATACTACTACTACCACCATCACCAACATCATTTTGAAATACTACTACTACCACCATCACCAACATCATCATTTTGAAATACTACTACTACCACCGTCACCAACATCATCATTTTGAAATTCTACCACTACCACCATCACCAACATCATCATTTTGAAATACTACCACTACTACCATCACCAACATCATCATTTTGAAATACTACCACTACCACCATCACCAACATCATCATTTTGAAATACTACTACTACCACCATCACCAACATCATCATTTTGAAATACTACTACTACCACCATCATCATCATCATTTTGAAATACTACTACTACCACCATCACCAACATCATCATTTTGAAATACTACTACTACCACCATCACCAACATCATCATTTTGAAATACTACTACTACCACCATCACCAACATCATCATTTTGAAATACTACTACTACCACCATCACCAACATCATCATTTTGAAATACTACTACTACCACCATCACCAACATCATCATTTTGAAATACTACTACTACCACCATCACCAACATCATCATTTTGTAATACTACTACTACCACCATCACCAACATCATCATTTTGAAATACTACTACTACCACCATCACCAACATCATCATTTTGAAATACTACTACTACCACCATCACCAACATCATCATTTTGAAATACTACTACTACCACCATCACCAACATCATCATTTTGAAATACTACTACTACCACCATCACCAACATCATCATTTTGAAATACTACTACTACCACCATCACCAACATCATCATTTTGAAATACTACTACTACCACCATCACCAACATCATCATTTTGAAATACTACTACTACCACCATCACCAACATCATCATTTTGAAATACTACTACTACCACCATCACCAACATCATCATTTTGAAATACTACTACTACCACCATCACCAACATTATCATTTTAAAATACTACTACTACCACCATCACCAACATCATCATTTTGAAATACTACTACCACCATCACCAACATCATCATTTTGAAATACTACTACTACTACCATCACCAACATCATCATTTTGAAATACTACTACTACCACCATCACCAACATCATCATTTTGAAATACTACTACTACCACCATCACCAACATCATCATTTTGAAATACTACTACTACCACCATCACCAACATCATCATTTTGAAATACTACTACTACCACCATCTCCAACATCATCATTTTGAAATACTACTACTACCACCATCACCAACATCATCATTTTGAAATACTACTACTACCACCGTCACCAACATCATCATTTTGAAATACTACCACTACCACCATCACCAACATCATCATTATGAAATACTACTACTACCACCGTCACCAACATCATCATTTTGAAATACTACCACTACCACCATCACCAACATCATCATTTTGAAATACTACTACTACCACCATCACCAACATCATCATTTTGAAATACTACTACTACCACCATCACCAACATCATCATTTTGAAATACTACTACTACCACCATCACCAACATCATCATTTTGAAATACTACTACTACCACCATCACCAACATCATCATTTTGAAATACTACTACTACCACCATCACCAACATCATCATTTTTAAATTCTACTACTACCACCATCACCAACATCATCATTTTGAAATACTACTACTACCACCATCACCAACATCATGATTTTGAAATACTACTACTACCACCGTCACCACCATCATCATTTTGAAATACTACCACTACCACCATCACCAACATCATCATTTTGAAATACTACCACTACTACCATCACCAACATCATCATTTTGAAATACTACCACTACTACCATCACCAACATCATCATTTTGAAATACTACCACTACTACCATCACCAACATCATCATTTTGAAATACTACCACTACTACCATCACCAACATCATCATTTTGAAATACTACCACTACTACCATCACCAACATCATCATTTTGAAATACTACCACTACTACCATCACCAACATCATCATTTTGAAATACTACCACTACTACCATCACCAACATCATCATTTTGAAATACTACCACTACTACCATCACCAACATCATCATTTTGAAATACTACCACTACTACCATCACCAACATCATCATTTTGAAATACTACCACTACTACCATCACCAACATCATCATTTTGAAATACTACCACTACTACCATCACCAACATCATCATTTTGAAATACTACCAGTACTACCATCACCAACATCATCATTTTGAAATACTACCACTACTACCATCACCAACATCATCATTTTGAAATACTACCACTACTACCATCACCAACATCATCATTTTGAAATACTACCACTACTACCATCACCAACATCATCATTTTGAAATACTACCACTACTACCATCACCAACATCATCATTTTGAAATACTACCACTACTACCATCACCAACATCATCATTTTGAAATACTACCACTACTACCATCACCAACATCATCATTTTGAAATACTACCACTACTACCATCACCAACATCATCATTTTGAAATACTACCACTACTACTATCACCAACATCATCATTTTGAAATACTACCACTACTACCATCACTAACATCATCATTTTGAAATACTACTACTACTACCATCACCAAAATCATCATTTTGAAATACTACCACCACTACCATCAACAACATCATCATTTTGAAATACTGCCACTACTACCATCACCAACATCATCATTTTGAAATACTACCACTACTACCATCACCAACATCATCATTTTGAAATACTACCACTACTACCATCACCAACATCATCATTTTGAAATACTACCACTACTACCATCACTAACATCATCATTTTGAAATACTACTACTACTACCATCACCAACATCATCATTTTGAAATACTACCACCACTACCATCAACAACATCATCATTTTGAAATACTACCACCACTACCACCACCAACATCATCATTTTGAAATACTACCACCACTACCACCACCAACATCATCATTTTGAAATACTACCACCACTACCACCACCAACATCATCATTTTGAAATACTACTACTACCACCATCACCAACATTATCATTTTGAAATACTACTACTACCACCATCACCAACATCATCATTTTGAAATACTACTACTACCACCATCACCAACATCATCATTTTGAAATACTACTACTACCACCATCACCAACATCATCATTTTGAAATACTACTACTACCACCATCACCAACATCATCATTTTGAAATACTACTACTACCACCATCACCAACATCATCATTTTGAAATACTACTACTACCACCATCACCAACATCATCATTTTGAAATACTACTACTACCACCATCACCAACATCATCATTTTGAAATACTACTACTACCACCATCACCAACATCATCATTTTGAAATACTACTACTACCACCATCACCAACATCATCATTTTGAAATACTACTACTACCACCATCACCAACATCATCATTTTGAAATACTACTACTACCACCATCACCAACATCATGATTTTGAAATACTACTACTACCACTATCACCAACATCATCATTTTGAAATACTACTACTACCACCATCACCAACATCATCATTTTGAAATACTACTACTACCACCATCACCAACATCATCATTTTGAAATACTACTACTACCACCATCACCAACATCATCATTTTGAAATACTACTACTACCACCATCACCAACATCATTTTGAAATACTACTACTACCACCATCACCAACATCATCATTTTGAAATACTACTACTACCACCGTCACCACCATCATCATTTTGAAATACTACCACTACCACCATCACCAACATCATCATTTTGAAATACTACCACTACTACCATCACCAACATCATCATTTTGAAATACTACCACTACTACCATCACCAACATCATCATTTTGAAATACTACCACTACTACCATCACCAACATCATCATTTTGAAATACTACTACTACCACCATCACCAACATCATCATTTTGAAATACTACTACTACCACCATCACCAACATCATCATTTTGAAATACTACTACTACCACCATCACCAAAATCATCATTTTGAAATACCACTACTACCACCATCACCAACATCATCATTTTGAAATACTACTACTACCAACATCACCAACATCATCATTTTGAAATACTACTACTACCACCATTACCAACATCATCATTTTGAAATACTACTACTACCACCATCACCAACATCATCATTTTGAAATACTACTACTACCACCATCACCAACATCATCATTTTGAAATACTACTACTACCACCATCACCAACATCATCATTTTGAAATACTACTACTACCACCATCACCAACATCATCATTTTGAAATACTACTACTACCACCATCACCAACATCATTTTGAAATACTACTACTACCACCATCACCAACATCATCATTTTGAAATACTACTACTACCACCGTCACCACCATCATCATTTTGAAATACTACCACTACCACCATCACCAACATCATCATTTTGAAATACTACCACTACTACCATCACCAACATCATCATTTTGAAATACTACCACTACTACCATCACCAACATCATCATTTTGAAATACTACCACTACTACCATCACCAACATCATCATTTTGAAATACTACCACTACTACCATCACCAACATCATCATTTTGAAATACTACCACTACTACCATCACCAACATCATCATTTTGAAATACTACCACTACTACCATCACCAACATCATCATTTTGAAATACTACCACTACTACCATCACCAACATCATCATTTTGAAATACTACCACTACTACCATCACCAACATCATCATTTTGAAATACTACCACTACTACCATCACCAACATCATCATTTTGAAATACTACCACTACTACCATCACCAACATCATCATTTTGAAATACTACCACTACTACCATCACCAACATCATCATTTTGAAATACTACCACTACTACCATCACCAACATCATCATTTTGAAATACTACCACTACTACCATCACCAACATCATCATTTTGAAATACTACCACTACTACCATCACCAACATCATCATTTTGAAATACTACCACTACTACCATCACCAACATCATCATTTTGAAATACTACCACTACTACCATCACCAACATCATCATTTTGAAATACTACCACTACTACCATCACCAACATCATCATTTTGAAATACTACCACTACTACCATCACTAACATCATCATTTTGAAATACTACTACTACTACCATCACCAACATCATCATTTTGAAGTACTACCACCACTACCATCAACAACATCATCATTTTGAAATACTACCACCACTACCACCACCAACATCATCATTTTGAAATACTACCACCACTACCACCACCAACATCATCATTTTGAAATACTACCACCACTACCACCACCAACATCATCATTTTGAAATACTACTACTACCACCATCACCAACATCATCATTTTGAAATACTACCACTACTACCATCACCAACATCATCATTTTGAAATACTACCACTACTACCATCACCAACATCATCATTTTGAAATACTACTACTACCACCATCACCAACATCATCATTTTGAAATACTACTACTACCACCATCACCAACATCATCATTTTGAAATACTACTACTACCACCATCACCAAAATCATCATTTTGAAATACCACTACTACCACCATCACCAACATCATCATTTTGAAATACTACTACTACCAACATCACCAACATCATCATTTTGAAATACTACTACTACCACCATCACCAACATCATCATTTTGAAATACTACTACTACCACCATCACCAACATCATCATTTTGAAATACTACTACTACCACCATCACCAACATCATCATTTTGAAATACTACTACTACCACCATCACCAACATCATCATTTTGAAATACTACTACTACCACCATCACCAACATCATCATTTTGAAATACTACTACTACCACCATCACCAACATCATTTTGAAATACTACTACTACCACCATCACCAACATCATCATTTTGAAATACTACTACTACCACCGTCACCACCATCATCATTTTGAAATACTACCACTACCACCATCACCAACATCATCATTTTGAAATACTACCACTACTACCATCACCAACATCATCATTTTGAAATACTACCACTACTACCATCACCAACATCATCATTTTGAAATACTACCACTACTACCATCACCAACATCATCATTTTGAAATACTACCACTACTACCATCACCAACATCATCATTTTGAAATACTACCACTACTACCATCACCAACATCATCATTTTGAAATACTACCACTACTACCATCACCAACATCATCATTTTGAAATACTACCACTACTACCATCACCAACATCATCATTTTGAAATACTACCACTACTACCATCACCAACATCATCATTTTGAAATACTACCACTACTACCATCACCAACATCATCATTTTGAAATACTACCACTACTACCATCACCAACATCATCATTTTGAAATACTACCACTACTACCATCACCAACATCATCATTTTGAAATACTACCACTACTACCATCACCAACATCATCATTTTGAAATACTACCACTACTACCATCACCAACATCATCATTTTGAAATACTACCACTACTACCATCACCAACATCATCATTTTGAAATACTACCACTACTACCATCACCAACATCATCATTTTGAAATACTACCACTACTACCATCACCAACATCATCATTTTGAAATACTACCACTACTACCATCACCAACATCATCATTTTGAAATACTACCACTACTACCATCACTAACATCATCATTTTGAAATACTACTACTACTACCATCACCAACATCATCATTTTGAAGTACTACCACCACTACCATCAACAACATCATCATTTTGAAATACTACCACCACTACCACCACCAACATCATCATTTTGAAATACTACCACCACTACCACCACCAACATCATCATTTTGAAATACTACCACCACTACCACCACCAACATCATCATTTTGAAATACTACTACTACCACCATCACCAACATCATCATTTTGAAATACTACCACTACTACCATCACCAACATCATCATTTTGAAATACTACCACTACTACCATCACCAACATCATCATTTTGAAATACTACCACTACTACCATCACTAACATCATCATTTTGAAATACTACTACTACTACCATCACCAACATCATCATTTTGAAATACTACCACCACTACCATCAACAACATCATCATTTTGAAATACTACCACCACTACCACCACCAACATCATCATTTTGAAATACTACCACCACTACCACCACCAACATCATCATTTTGAAATACTACCACCACTACCACCACCAACATCATCATTTTGAAATACTACTACTACCACCATCACCAACATTATCATTTTGAAATACTACTACTACCACCATCACCAACATCATCATTTTGAAATACTACTACTACCACCATCACCAACATCATCATTTTGAAATACTACTACTACCACCATCACCAACATCATCATTTTGAAATACTACTACTACCACCATCACCAACATCATCATTTTGAAATACTACCACTACTACCATCACCAACATCATCATTTTGAAATACTACCACTACTACCATCACCAACATCATCATTTTGAAATACTACCACTACTACCATCACCAACATCATCATTTTGAAATACTACTACTACCGCCATCACCAACATCATCATTTTGAAATACTACTACTACCACCATCACCAACATCATCATTTTGAAATACTACTACTACCACCATCACCAACATCATCATTTTGAAATACTACTACTACCACCATCACCAACATCATCATTTTGAAATACTACTGCTACCACCATCAACAACATCATCATTTTGAAATACTACTACTACCACCATCACCAACATCATCATTTTGAAATACTACTACTACCACCATCACCAACATCATCATTTTGAAATACTACTACCACCATCACCAACATCATCATTTTGAAATACTACTACTACCACCATCACCAACATCATCATTTTGAAATACTACTACTACCACCATCACCAACATCATCATTTTGAAATACTACTACTACCACCATCACCAACATCATCATTTTGAAATACTACTACTACCACCATCACCAACATCATCATTTTGAAATACTACTACTACCACCATCACCAACATCATCATTTTGAAATACTACTACTACCACCATCACCAACATCATCATTTTGAAATACTACTACTACCACCATCACCAACATCATTTTGAAATACTACTACTACCACCATCACCAACATCATCATTTTGAAATACTACTACTACCACCGTCACCAACATCATCATTTTGAAATTCTACCACTACCACCATCACCAACATCATCATTTTGAAATACTACCACTACTACCATCACCAACATCATCATTTTGAAATACTACCACTACCACCATCACCAACATCATCATTTTGAAATACTACTACTACCACCATCACCAACATCATCATTTTGAAATACTACTACTACCACCATCATCATCATCATTTTGAAATACTACTACTACCACCATCACCAACATCATCATTTTGAAATACTACTACTACCACCATCACCAACATCATCATTTTGAAATACTACTACTACCACCATCACCAACATCATCATTTTGAAATACTACTACTACCACCATCACCAACATCATCATTTTGAAATACTACTACTACCACCATCACCAACATCATCATTTTGAAATACTACTACTACCACCATCACCAACATCATCATTTTGTAATACTACTACTACCACCATCACCAACATCATCATTTTGAAATACTACTACTACCACCATCACCAACATCATCATTTTGAAATACTACTACTACCACCATCACCAACATCATCATTTTGAAATACTACTACTACCACCATCACCAACATCATCATTTTGAAATACTACTACTACCACCATCACCAACATCATCATTTTGAAATACTACTACTACCACCATCACCAACATCATCATTTTGAAATACTACTACTACCACCATCACCAACATCATCATTTTGAAATACTACTACTACCACCATCACCAACATCATCATTTTGAAATACTACTACTACCACCATCACCAACATCATCATTTTGAAATACTACTACTACCACCATCACCAACATTATCATTTTAAAATACTACTACTACCACCATCACCAACATCATCATTTTGAAATACTACTACCACCATCACCAACATCATCATTTTGAAATACTACTACTACTACCATCACCAACATCATCATTTTGAAATACTACTACTACCACCATCACCAACATCATCATTTTGAAATACTACTACTACCACCATCACCAACATCATCATTTTGAAATACTACTACTACCACCATCACCAACATCATCATTTTGAAATACTACTACTACCACCATCTCCAACATCATCATTTTGAAATACTACTACTACCACCATCACCAACATCATCATTTTGAAATACTACTACTACCACCGTCACCAACATCATCATTTTGAAATACTACCACTACCACCATCACCAACATCATCATTATGAAATACTACTACTACCACCGTCACCAACATCATCATTTTGAAATACTACCACTACCACCATCACCAACATCATCATTTTGAAATACTACTACTACCACCATCACCAACATCATCATTTTGAAATACTACTACTACCACCATCACCAACATCATCATTTTGAAATACTACTACTACCACCATCACCAACATCATCATTTTGAAATACTACTACTACCACCATCACCAACATCATCATTTTGAAATACTACTACTACCACCATCACCAACATCATCATTTTGAAATACTACTACTACCACCATCACCAACATCATCATTTTGAAATACTACTACTACCACCATCACCAACATCATCATTTTGAAATACTACTACTACCACCATCACCAACATCATCATTTTGAAATACTACTACTACCACCATCACCAACATCATCATTTTGAAATACTACTACTACCACCATCACCAACATCATCATTTTGAAATACTACTACTACCACCATCACCAACATCATCATTTTGAAATACTACTACTACCACCATCACCAACATCATGATTTTGAAATACTACTACTACCACTATCACCAACATCATCATTTTGAAATACTACTACTACCACCATCACCAACATCATCATTTTGAAATACTACTACTACCACCATCACCAACATCATCATTTTGAAATACTACTACTACCACCATCACCAACATCATCATTTTGAAATACTACTACCACCATCACCAACATCATTTTGAAATACTACTACTACCACCATCACCAACATCATCATTTTGAAATACTACTACTACCACCGTCACCACCATCATCATTTTGAAATACTACCACTACCACCATCACCAACATCATCATTTTGAAATACTACCACTACTACCATCACCAACATCATCATTTTGAAATACTACCACTACTACCATCACCAACATCATCATTTTGAAATACTACCACTACTACCATCACCAACATCATCATTTTGAAATACTACTACTACCACCATCACCAACATCATCATTTTGAAATACTACTACTACCACCATCACCAACATCATCATTTTGAAATACTACTACTACCACCATCACCAAAATCATCATTTTGAAATACCACTACTACCACCATCACCAACATCATCATTTTGAAATACTACTACTACCAACATCACCAACATCATCATTTTGAAATACTACTACTACCACCATCACCAACATCATCATTTTGAAATACTACTACTACCACCATCACCAACATCATCGTTTTGAAATACTACTACTACCACCATCACCAACATCATCATTTTGAAATACTACTACTACCACCATCACCAACATCATCATTTTGAAATACTACTACTACCACCATCACCAACATCATCATTTTGAAATACTACTACTACCACCATCACCAACATCATTTTGAAATACTACTACTACCACCATCACCAACATCATCATTTTGAAATACTACTACTACCACCGTCACCACCATCATCATTTTGAAATACTACCACTACCACCATCACCAACATCATCATTTTGAAATACTACCACTACTACCATCACCAACATCATCATTTTGAAATACTACCACTACTACCATCACCAACATCATCATTTTGAAATACTACCACTACTACCATCACCAACATCATCATTTTGAAATACTACCACTACTACCATCACCAACATCATCATTTTGAAATACTACCACTACTACCATCACCAACATCATCATTTTGAAATACTACCACTACTACCATCACCAACATCATCATTTTGAAATACTACCACTACTACCATCACCAACATCATCATTTTGAAATACTACCACTACTACCATCACCAACATCATCATTTTGAAATACTACCACTACTACCATCACCAACATCATCATTTTGAAATACTACCACTACTACCATCACCAACATCATCATTTTGAAATACTACCACTACTACCATCACCAACATCATCATTTTGAAATACTACCACTACTACCATCACCAACATCATCATTTTGAAATACTACCACTACTACCATCACCAACATCATCATTTTGAAATACTACCACTACTACCATCACCAACATCATCATTTTGAAGCACTACCACTACTACCATCACCAACATCATCATTTTGAAATACTACCACTACTACCATCACCAACATCATCATTTTGAAATACTACCACTACTACCATCACCAACATCATCATTTTGAAATACTACCACTACTACCATCACTAACATCATCATTTTGAAATACTACTACTACTACCATCACCAACATCATCATTTTGAAGTACTACCACCACTACCATCAACAACATCATCATTTTGAAATACTACCACCACTACCACCACCAACATCATCATTTTGAAATACTACCACCACTACCACCACCAACATCATCATTTTGAAATACTACCACCACTACCACCACCAACATCATCATTTTGAAATACTACTACTACCACCATCACCAACATCATCATTTTGAAATACTACCACTACTACCATCACCAACATCATCATTTTGAAATACTACCACTACTACCATCACCAACATCATCATTTTGAAATACTACCACTACTACCATCACTAACATCATCATTTTGAAATACTACTACTACTACCATCACCAACATCATCATTTTGAAATACTACCACCACTACCATCAACAACATCATCATTTTGAAATACTACCACCACTACCACCACCAACATCATCATTTTGAAATACTACCACCACTACCACCACCAACATCATCATTTTGAAATACTACCACCACTACCACCACCAACATCATCATTTTGAAATACTACTACTACCACCATCACCAACATTATCATTTTGAAATACTACTACTACCACCATCACCAACATCATCATTTTGAAATACTACTACTACCACCATCACCAACATCATCATTTTGAAATACTACTACTACCACCATCACCAACATCATCATTTTGAAATACTACTACTACCACCATCACCAACATCATCATTTTGAAATACTACTACTACCACCATCACCAACATCATCATTTTGAAATACTACTACTACCACCATCACCAACATCATCATTTTGAAATACTACTACTACCACCATCACCAACATCATCATTTTGAAATACTACTACTACCACCATCACCAACATCATCATTTTGAAATACTACTACTACCACCATCACCAACATCATCATTGTGAAATACTACTACTACCACCATCACCAACATCATCATTTTGAAATACTACTACTACCACCATCACCAACATCATGATTTTGAAATACTACTACTACCACTATCACCAACATCATCATTTTGAAATACTACTACTACCACCATCACCAACATCATCATTTTGAAATACTACTACTACCACCATCACCAACATCATCATTTTGAAATACTACTACTACCACCATCACCAACATCATCATTTTGAAATACTACTACTACCACCATCACCAACATCATTTTGAAATACTACTACTACCATCACCAACATCATCATTTTGAAATACTACTACTACCACCGTCACCACCATCATCATTTTGAAATACTACCACTACCACCATCACCAACATCATCATTTTGAAATACTACCACTACTACCATCACCACCATCATCATTTTGAAATACTACCACTACTACCATCACCAACATCATCATTTTGAAATACTACCACTACTACCATCACCAACATCATCATTTTGAAATACTACTACTACCACCATCACCAACATTATCATTTTGAAATACTACTACTACCACCATCACCAACATCATCATTTTGAAATACTACTACTACCACCATCACCAACATCATCATTTTGAAATACCACTACTACCACCATCACCAACATCATCATTTTGAAATACTACTACTACCAACATCACCAACATCATCATTTTGAAATACTACTACTACCACCATCACCAACATCATCATTTTGAAATACTACTACTACCACCATCACCAACATCATCATTTTGAAATACTACTACTACCACCATCACCAACATCATCATTTTGAAATACTACTACTACCACCATCACCAACATCATCATTTTGAAATACTACTACTACCATCACCAACATCATCATTTTGAAATACTACTACTACCACCATCACCAACATCATTTTGAAATACTACTACTACCACCATCACCAACATCATCATTTTGAAATACTACTACTACCACCGTCACCACCATCATCATTTTGAAATACTACTACTACCACCATCACCAACATCATCATTTTGAAATACTACTACTACCACCATCACCAACATCATCATTTTGAAATACTACTACTACCACCATCACCAACATCATCATTTTGAAATACTACTACTAACACCATCACCAACATCATCATTTTGAAATACTACTACTACCACCATCACCAACATCATCATTTTGAAATACTACTACTACCACCATCACCAACATCATCATTTTGAAATACTACTACTACCACCATCACCAACATCATCATTTTGAAATACTACTACTACCACCATCACCAACATCATCATTTTGAAATACTACTACTACCACCATCACCAACATCATCATTTTGAAATACTACTACTACCACCATCACCAACATCATCATTTTGAAATACTACTACTACCACCATAACCAACATCATCATTTTGAAATACTACTACTACCACCATCACCAACATCATCATTTTGAAATACTACTACTACCACCATCACCAACATCATCATTTTGAAATACTACTACTACCACCATCACCAACATCATCATTTTGAAATACTACTACTACCACCATCACCAACATCATCATTTTGAAATACTACTACTACCACCATCACCAACATCATCATTTTGAAATACTACTACTACCACCATCACCAACATCATCATTTTGAAATACTACTACTACCACCATCACCAACATCATCATTTTGAAATACTACTACTACCACCATCACCAACATCATCATTTTGAAATACTACTACTACCACCATCACCAACATCATCATTTTGAAATACTACTACTACCACCATCACCAACATCATCATTTTGAAATACTACCACTACTACCATCACCAACATCATCATTTTGAAATACTACCACTACTACCATCACCAACATCATCATTTTGAAATACTACCACTACTACCATCACCAACATCATCATTTTGAAATACTACTACTACCGCCATCACCAACATCATCATTTTAAAATACTACTACTACCACCATCACCAACATCATCATTTTGAAATACTACTACTACCACCATCACCAACATCATCATTTTGAAATACTACTACTACCACCATCACCAACATCATCATTTTGAAATACTACTACTACCACCATCAACAACATCATCATTTTGAAATACTACTACTACCACCATCACCAACATCATCATTTTGAAATACTACTACTACCACCATCACCAACATCATCATTTTGAAATACTACTACCACCATCACCAACATCATCATTTTGAAATACTACTACTACCACCATCACCAACATCATCATTTTGAAATACTACTACTACCACCATCACCAACATCATCATTTTGAAATACTACTACTACCACCATCACCAACATCATCATTTTGAAATACTACTACTACCACCATCACCAACATCATCATTTTGAAATACTACTACTACCACCATCACCAACATCATCATTTTGAAATACTACTACTACCACCATCACCAACATCATCATTTTGAAATACTACTACTACCACCATCACCAACATCATTTTGAAATACTACTACTACCACCATCACCAACATCATCATTTTGAAATACTACTACTACCACCGTCACCAACATCATCATTTTGAAATTCTACCACTACCACCATCACCAACATCATCATTTTGAAATACTACCACTACTACCATCACCAACATCATCATTTTGAAATACTACCACTACCACCATCACCAACATCATCATTTTGAAATACTACTACTACCACCATCACCAACATCATCATTTTGAAATACTACTACTACCACCATCATCATCATCATTTTGAAATACTACTACTACCACCATCACCAACATCATCATTTTGAAATACTACTACTACCACCATCACCAACATCATCATTTTGAAATACTACTACTACCACCATCACCAACATCATCATTTTGAAATACTACTACTACCACCATCACCAACATCATCATTTTGAAATACTACTACTACCACCATCACCAACATCATCATTTTGAAATACTACTACTACCACCATCACCAACATCATCATTTTGTAATACTACTACTACCACCATCACCAACATCATCATTTTGAAATACTACTACTACCACCATCACCAACATCATCATTTTGAAATACTACTACTACCACCATCACCAACATCATCATTTTGAAATACTACTACTACCACCATCACCAACATCATCATTTTGAAATACTACTACTACCACCATCACCAACATCATCATTTTGAAATACTACTACTACCACCATCACCAACATCATCATTTTGAAATACTACTACTACCACCATCACCAACATCATCATTTTGAAATACTACTACTACCACCATCACCAACATCATCATTTTGAAATACTACTACTACCACCATCACCAACATCATCATTTTGAAATACTACTACTACCACCATCACCAACATTATCATTTTAAAATACTACTACTACCACCATCACCAACATCATCATTTTGAAATACTACTACCACCATCACCAACATCATCATTTTGAAATACTACTACTACCATCACCAACATCATCATTTTGAAATACTACTACTACCACCATCACCAACATCATCATTTTGAAATACTACTACTACCACCATCACCAACATCATCATTTTGAAATACTACTACTACCACCATCACCAACATCATCATTTTGAAATACTACTACTACCACCATCTCCAACATCATCATTTTGAAATACTACTACTACCACCATCACCAACATCATCATTTTGAAATACTACTACTACCACCGTCACCAACATCATCATTTTGAAATACTACCACTACCACCATCACCAACATCATCATTATGAAATACTACTACTACCACCGTCACCAACATCATCATTTTGAAATACTACCACTACCACCATCACCAACATCATCATTTTGAAATACTACCACTACTACCATCACCAACATCATCATTTTGAAATACTACCACTACTACCATCACCAACATCATCATTTTGAAATACTACCACTACTACCATCACCAACATCATCATTTTGAAATACTACCACTACTACCATCACTAACATCATCATTTTGAAATACTACCACTACTACCATCACCAACATCATCATTTTGAAATACTACCACTACTACCATCACCAACATCATCATTTTGAAATACTACCACTACTACCATCACCAACATCATCATTTTGAAATACTACCACTACTACCATCACCAACATCATCATTTTGAAATACTACCAGTACTACCATCACCAACATCATCATTTTGAAATACTACCACTACTACCATCACCAACATCATCATTTTGAAATACTACCACTACTACCATCACCAACATCATCATTTTGAAATACTACCACTACTACCATCACCAACATCATCATTTTGAAATACTACCACTACTACCATCACCAACATCATCATTTTGAAATACTACCACTACTACCATCACCAACATCATCATTTTGAAATACTACCACTACTACCATCACCAACATCATCATTTTGAAATACTACCACTACTACCATCACCAACATCATCATTTTGAAATACTACCACTACTACCATCACCAACATCATCATTTTGAAATACTACCACTACTACCATCACTAACATCATCATTTTGAAATACTACTACTACTACCATCACCAAAATCATCATTTTGAAATACTACCACCACTACCATCAACAACATCATCATTTTGAAATACTGCCACTACTACCATCACCAACATCATCATTTTGAAATACTACCACTACTACCATCACCAACATCATCATTTTGAAATACTACCACTACTACCATCACCAACATCATCATTTTGAAATACTACCACTACTACCATCACTAACATCATCATTTTGAAATACTACTACTACTACCATCACCAACATCATCATTTTGAAATACTACCACCACTACCATCAACAACATCATCATTTTGAAATACTACCACCACTACCACCACCAACATCATCATTTTGAAATACTACCACCACTACCACCACCAACATCATCATTTTGAAATACTACCACCACTACCACCACCAACATCATCATTTTGAAATACTACTACTACCACCATCACCAACATTATCATTTTGAAATACTACTACTACCACCATCACCAACATCATCATTTTGAAATACTACTACTACCACCATCACCAACATCATCATTTTGAAATACTACTACTACCACCATCACCAACATCATCATTTTGAAATACTACTACTACCACCATCACCAACATCATCATTTTGAAATACTACTACTACCACCATCACCAACATCATCATTTTGAAATACTACTACTACCACCATCACCAACATCATCATTTTGAAATACTACTACTACCACCATCACCAACATCATCATTTTGAAATACTACTACTACCACCATCACCAACATCATCATTTTGAAATACTACTACTACCACCATCACCAACATCATCATTTTGAAATACTACTACTACCACCATCACCAACATCATCATTTTGAAATACTACTACTACCACCATCACCAACATCATGATTTTGAAATACTACTACTACCACTATCACCAACATCATCATTTTGAAATACTACTACTACCACCATCACCAACATCATCATTTTGAAATACTACTACTACCACCATCACCAACATCATCATTTTGAAATACTACTACTACCACCATCACCAACATCATCATTTTGAAATACTACTACTACCACCATCACCAACATCATTTTGAAATACTACTACTACCACCATCACCAACATCATCATTTTGAAATACTACTACTACCACCGTCACCACCATCATCATTTTGAAATACTACCACTACCACCATCACCAACATCATCATTTTGAAATACTACCACTACTACCATCACCAACATCATCATTTTGAAATACTACCACTACTACCATCACCAACATCATCATTTTGAAATACTACCACTACTACCATCACCAACATCATCATTTTGAAATACTACTACTACCACCATCACCAACATCATCATTTTGAAATACTACTACTACCACCATCACCAACATCATCATTTTGAAATACTACTACTACCACCATCACCAAAATCATCATTTTGAAATACCACTACTACCACCATCACCAACATCATCATTTTGAAATACTACTACTACCAACATCACCAACATCATCATTTTGAAATACTACTACTACCACCATCACCAACATCATCATTTTGAAATACTACTACTACCACCATCACCAACATCATCATTTTGAAATACTACTACTACCACCATCACCAACATCATCATTTTGAAATACTACTACTACCACCATCACCAACATCATCATTTTGAAATACTACTACTACCACCATCACCAACATCATCATTTTGAAATACTACTACTACCACCATCACCAACATCATTTTGAAATACTACTACTACCACCATCACCAACATCATCATTTTGAAATACTACTACTACCACCGTCACCACCATCATCATTTTGAAATACTACCACTACCACCATCACCAACATCATCATTTTGAAATACTACCACTACTACCATCACCAACATCATCATTTTGAAATACTACCACTACTACCATCACCAACATCATCATTTTGAAATACTACCACTACTACCATCACCAACATCATCATTTTGAAATACTACCACTACTACCATCACCAACATCATCATTTTGAAATACTACCACTACTACCATCACCAACATCATCATTTTGAAATACTACCACTACTACCATCACCAACATCATCATTTTGAAATACTACCACTACTACCATCACCAACATCATCATTTTGAAATACTACCACTACTACCATCACCAACATCATCATTTTGAAATACTACCACTACTACCATCACCAACATCATCATTTTGAAATACTACCACTACTACCATCACCAACATCATCATTTTGAAATACTACCACTACTACCATCACCAACATCATCATTTTGAAATACTACCACTACTACCATCACCAACATCATCATTTTGAAATACTACCACTACTACCATCACCAACATCATCATTTTGAAATACTACCACTACTACCATCACCAACATCATCATTTTGAAATACTACCACTACTACCATCACCAACATCATCATTTTGAAATACTACCACTACTACCATCACCAACATCATCATTTTGAAATACTACCACTACTACCATCACCAACATCATCATTTTGAAATACTACCACTACTACCATCACTAACATCATCATTTTAAATACTACTACTACTACCATCACCAACATCATCATTTTGAAATACTACCACCACTACCATCAACAACATCATCATTTTGAAATACTACCACCACTACCACCACCAACATCATCATTTTGAAATACTACCACCACTACCACCACCAACATCATCATTTTGAAATACTACCACCACTACCACCACCAACATCATCATTTTGAAATACTACTACTACCACCATCACCAACATTATCATTTTGAAATACTACTACTACCACCATCACCAACATCATCATTTTGAAATACTACTACCACCACCATCACCAACATCATCATTTTGAAATACTACTACTACCACCATCACCAACATCATCATTTTGAAATACTACTACTACCACCATCACCAACATCATCATTTTGAAATACTACTACTACCACCATCACCAACATCATCATTTTGAAATACTACTACTACCACCATCACCAACATCATCATTTTGAAATACTACTACTACCACCATCACCAACATCATCATTTTGAAATACTACTACTACCACCATCACCAATATCATCATTTTGAAATACTACTACTACCACCATCACCAACATCATCATTTTGAAATACTACTACTACCACCATCACCAACATCATCATTTTGAAATACTACTACTACCACCATCACCAACATCATCATTTTGAAATACTACTACTACCACCATCACCAACATCATCATTTTGAAATACTACTACTACCACCATCACCAACATCATCATTTTGAAATACTACTACTACCACCATCACCAACATCATCATTTTGAAATACTACTACTACCACCACCATCACCAACATCATCATTTTGAAATACTACTACTACCGCCATCACCAACATCATCATTTTGAAATACTACTACTACCGCCATCACCAACATCATCATTTTGAAATACTACTACTACCACCATCACCAACATCATCATTTTGAAATACTACTACTACCACCATCACCAACATCATCATTTTGAAATACTACTACTACCACCATCACCAACATCATCATTTTGAAATACTACTACTACCACCATCACCAACATCATCATTTTGAAATACTACTACTACCACCATCACCAACATCATTTTGAAATACTACTACTACCACCATCACCAACATCATCATTTTGAAATACTACTACTACCACCATCACCAAAATCATCATTTTGAAATACCACTACTACCACCATCACCAACATCATCATTTTGAAATACTACTACTACCAACATCACCAACATCATCATTTTGAAATACTACTACTACCACCATCACCAACATCATCATTTTGAAATACTACTACTACCACCATCACCAACATCATCATTTTGAAATACTACTACTACCACCATCACCAACATCATCATTTTGAAATACTACTACTACCACCATCACCAACATCATCATTTTGAAATACTACTACTACCACCATCACCAACATCATCATTTTGAAATACTACTACTACCACCATCACCAACATCATTTTGAAATACTACTACTACCACCATCACCAACATCATCATTTTGAAATACTACTACTACCACCGTCACCACCATCATCATTTTGAAATACTACCACTACCACCATCACCAACATCATCATTTTGAAATACTACCACTACTACCATCACCAACATCATCATTTTGAAATACTACCACTACTACCATCACCAACATCATCATTTTGAAATACTACCACTACTACCATCACCAACATCATCATTTTGAAATACTACCACTACTACCATCACCAACATCATCATTTTGAAATACTACCACTACTACCATCACCAACATCATCATTTTGAAATACTACCACTACTACCATCACCAACATCATCATTTTGAAATACTACCACTACTACCATCACCAACATCATCATTTTGAAATACTACCACTACTACCATCACCAACATCATCATTTTGAAATACTACCACTACTACCATCACCAACATCATCATTTTGAAATACTACCACTACTACCATCACTAACATCATCATTTTGAAATACTACTACTACTACCATCACCAACATCATCATTTTGAAATACTACCACCACTACCATCAACAACATCATCATTTTGAAATACTACCACCACTACCACCACCAACATCATCATTTTGAAATACTACCACCACTACCACCACCAACATCATCATTTTGAAATACTACCACCACTACCACCACCAACATCATCATTTTGAAATACTACTACTACCACCATCACCAACATCATCATTTTGAAATACTACTACTACCACCATCACCAACATCATCATTTTGAAATACTACTACTACCACCATCACCAACATCATCATTTTGAAATACTACTACTACCACCATCACCAACATCATCATTTTGAAATACTACTACTACCACCATCACCAACATCATCATTTTGAAATACTACTACTACCACCATCACCAACATCATCATTTTGAAATACTACTACTACCACCATCACCAACATCATCATTTTGAAATACTACTACTACCACCATCACCAATATCATCATTTTGAAATACTACTACTACCACCATCACCAACATCATCATTTTGAAATACTACTACTACCACCATCACCAACATCATCATTTTGAAATACTACTACTACCACCATCACCAACATCATCATTTTGAAATACTACTACTACCACCATCACCAACATCATCATTTTGAAATACTACTACTACCACCATCACCAACATCATCATTTTGAAATACTACTACTACCACCATCACCAACATCATCATTTTGAAATACTACTACTACCACCACCATCACCAACATCATCATTTTGAAATACTACTACTACCGCCATCACCAACATCATCATTTTGAAATACTACTACTACCGCCATCACCAACATCATCATTTTGAAATACTACTACTACCACCATCACCAACATCATCATTTTGAAATACTACTACTACCACCATCACCAACATCATCATTTTGAAATACTACTACTACCACCATCACCAACATCATCATTTTGAAATACTACTACTACCACCATCACCAACATCATCATTTTGAAATACTACTACTACCACCATCACCAACATCATCATTTTGAAATACTACTACTACCACCATCACCAACATCATCATTTTGAAATACTACTACTACCACCATCACCAAAATCATCATTTTGAAATACCACTACTACCACCATCACCAACATCATCATTTTGAAATACTACTACTACCAACATCACCAACATCATCATTTTGAAATACTACTACTACCACCATCACCAACATCATCATTTTGAAATACTACTACTACCACCATCACCAACATCATCATTTTGAAATACTACTACTACCACCATCACCAACATCATCATTTTGAAATACTACTACTACCACCATCACCAACATCATCATTTTGAAATACTACTACTACCACCATCACCAACATCATCATTTTGAAATACTACTACTACCACCATCACCAACATCATTTTGAAATACTACTACTACCACCATCACCAACATCATCATTTTGAAATACTACTACTACCACCGTCACCACCATCATCATTTTGAAATACTACCACTACCACCATCACCAACATCATCATTTTGAAATACTACCACTACTACCATCACCAACATCATCATTTTGAAATACTACCACTACTACCATCACCAACATCATCATTTTGAAATACTACCACTACTACCATCACCAACATCATCATTTTGAAATACTACCACTACTACCATCACCAACATCATCATTTTGAAATACTACCACTACTACCATCACCAACATCATCATTTTGAAATACTACCACTACTACCATCACCAACATCATCATTTTGAAATACTACCACTACTACCATCACCAACATCATCATTTTGAAATACTACCACTACTACCATCACCAACATCATCATTTTGAAATACTACCACTACTACCATCACCAACATCATCATTTTGAAATACTACCACTACTACCATCACTAACATCATCATTTTGAAATACTACTACTACTACCATCACCAACATCATCATTTTGAAATACTACCACCACTACCATCAACAACATCATCATTTTGAAATACTACCACCACTACCACCACCAACATCATCATTTTGAAATACTACCACCACTACCACCACCAACATCATCATTTTGAAATACTACCACCACTACCACCACCAACATCATCATTTTGAAATACTACTACTACCACCATCACCAACATCATCATTTTGAAATACTACTACTACCACCATCACCAACATCATCATTTTGAAATACTACTACTACCACCATCACCAACATCATCATTTTGAAATACTACTACTACCACCATCACCAACATCATCATTTTGAAATACTACTACTACCACCATCACCAACATCATCATTTTGAAATACTACTACTACCACCATCACCAACATCATCATTTTGAAATACTACTACTACCACCATCACCAACATCATCATTTTGAAATACTACTACTACCACCATCACCAACATCATCATTTTGAAATACTACTACTACCACCATCACCAATATCATCATTTTGAAATACTACTACTACCACCATCACCAACATCATCATTTTGAAATACTACTACTACCACCATCACCAACATCATCATTTTGAAATACTACTACTACCACCATCACCAACATCATCATTTTGAAATACTACTACTACCACCATCACCAACATCATCATTTTGAAATACTACTACTACCACCATCACCAACATCATCATTTTGAAATACTACTACTACCACCATCACCAACATCATCATTTTGAAATACTACTACTACCACCACCATCACCAACATCATCATTTTGAAATACTACTACTACCGCCATCACCAACATCATCATTTTGAAATACTACTACTACCGCCATCACCAACATCATCATTTTGAAATACTACTACTACCACCATCACCAACATCATCATTTTGAAATTCTACTACTACCACCATCACCAACATCATCATTTTGAAATACTACTACTACCACCATCACCAACATCATCATTTTGAAATACTACTACTACCACCATCACCAACATCATCATTTTGAAATACTACTACTACCACCATCACCAACATCATTTTGAAATACTACTACTACCACCATCACCAACATCATCATTTTGAAATACTACTACTACCACCGTCACCACCATCATCATTTTGAAATACTACCACTACCACCATCACCAACATCATCATTTTGAAATACTACCACTACTACCATCACCAACATCATCATTTTGAAATACTACCACTACTACTATCACCAACATCATCATTTTGAAATACTACCACTACTACCATCACCAACATCATCATTTTGAAATACTACCACTACTACCATCACCAACATCATCATTTTGAAATACTACCACTACTACCATCACCAACATCATCATTTTGAAATACTACCACTACTACCATCACCAACATCATCATTTTGAAATACTACTACTACCACCATCACCAACATCATCATTTTGAAATACTACTACTACCACCATCACCAAAATCATCATTTTGAAATACCACTACTACCACCATCACCAACATCATCATTTTGAAATACTACTACTACCAACATCACCAACATCATCATTTTGAAATACTACTACTACCACCATCACCAACATCATCATTTTGAAATACTACTACTACCACCATCACCAACATCATCATTTTGAAATACTACTACTACCACCATCACCAACATCATCATTTTGAAATACTACTACTACCACCATCACCAACATCATCATTTTGAAATACTACTACTACCACCATCACCAACATCATCATTTTGAAATACTACTACTACCACCATCACCAACATCATTTTGAAATACTACTACTACCACCATCACCAACATCATCATTTTGAAATACTACTACTACCACCGTCACCACCATCATCATTTTGAAATACTACCACTACCACCATCACGAACATCATCATTTTGAAATACTACCACTACTACCATCACCAACATCATCATTTTGAAATACTACCACTACTACCGTCACCAACATCATCATTTTGAAATACTACCACTACTACCATCACCAACATCATCATTTTGAAATACTACCACTACTACCATCACCAACATCATCATTTTGAAATACTACCACTACTACCATCACCAACATCATCATTTTGAAATACTACCACTACTACCATCACCAACATCATCATTTTGAAATACTACCACTACTACCATCACCAACATCATCATTTTGAAATACTACCACTACTACCATCACCAACATCATCATTTTGAAATACTACCACTACTACCATCACTAACATCATCATTTTGAAATACTACTACTACTACCATCACCAACATCATCATTTTGAAATACTACCACCACTACCATCAACAACATCATCATTTTGAAATACTACCACCACTACCACCACCAACATCATCATTTTGAAATACTACCACCACTACCACCACCAACATCATCATTTTGAAATACTACCACCACTACCACCACCAACATCATCATTTTGAAATACTACTACTACCACCATCACCAACATTATCATTTTGAAATACTACTACTACCACCATCACCAACATCATCATTTTGAAATCCTACTACTACCACCATCACCAACATCATCATTTTGAAATACTACTACTACCACCATCACCAACATCATCATTTTGAAATACTACTACTACCACCATCACCAACATCATCATTTTGAAATACTACTACTACCACCATCACCAACATCATCATTTTGAAATACTACTACTACCACCATCACCAACATCATCATTTTGAAATACTACTACTACCACCATCACCAACATCATCATTTTGAAATACTACTACTACCACCATCACCAATATCATCATTTTGAAATACTACTACTACCACCATCACCAACATCATCATTTTGAAATACTACTACTACCACCATCACCAACATCATCATTTTGAAATACTACTACTACCACCACCATCACCAACATCATCATTTTGAAATACTACTACTACCGCCATCACCAACATCATCATTTTGAAATACTACTACTACCGCCATCACCAACATCATCATTTTGAAATACTACTACTACCACCATCACCAACATCATCATTTTGAAATACTACTACTACCACCATCACCAACATCATCATTTTGAAATACTACTACTACCACCATCACCAACATCATCATTTTGAAATACTACTACTACCACCATCACCAACATCATCATTTTGAAATACTACTACTACCACCATCACCAACATCATTTTGAAATACTACTACTACCACCATCACCAACATCATCATTTTGAAATACTACTACTACCACCGTCACCACCATCATCATTTTGAAATACTACCACTACCACCATCACCAACATCATCATTTTGAAATACTACCACTACTACCATCACCAACATCATCATTTTGAAATACTACCACTACTACCATCACCAACATCATCATTTTGAAATACTACCACTACTACCATCACCAACATCATCATTTTGAAATACTACCACTACTACCATCACCAACATCATCATTTTGAAATACTACCACTACTACCATCACCAACATCATCATTTTGAAATACTACCACTACTACCATCACCAACATCATCATTTTGAAATACTACCACTACTACCATCACCAACATCATCATTTTGAAATACTACCACTACTACCATCACCAACATCATCATTTTGAAATACTACCACTACTACCATCACCAACATCATCATTTTGAAATACTACCACTACTACCATCACCAACATCATCATTTTGAAATACTACCACTACTACCATCACCAACATCATCATTTTGAAATACTACCACTACTACCATCACCAACATCATCATTTTGAAATACTACCACTACTACCATCACCAACATCATCATTTTGAAATACTACCACTACTACCATCACCAACATCATCATTTTGAAATACTACCACTACTACCATCACCAACATCATCATTTTGAAATACTACCACTACTACCATCACTAACATCATCATTTTGAAATACTACTACTACTACCATCACCAACATCATCATTTTGAAATACTACCACCACTACCATCAACAACATCATCATTTTGAAATACTACCACCACTACCACCACCAACATCATCATTTTGAAATACTACCACCACTACCACCACCAACATCATCATTTTGAAATACTACCACCACTACCACCACCAACATCATCATTTTGAAATACTACTACTACCACCATCACCAACATTATCATTTTGAAATACTACTACTACCACCATCACCAACATCATCATTTTGAAATACTACTACTACCACCATCACCAACATCATCATTTTGAAATACTACTACTACCACCATCACCAACATCATCATTTTGAAATACTACTACTACCACCATCACCAACATCATCATTTTGAAATACTACTACTACCACCATCACCAACATCATCATTTTGAAATACTACTACTACCACCATCACCAACATCATCATTTTGAAATACTACTACTACCACCATCACCAACATCATCATTTTGAAATACTACTACTACCACCATCACCAATATCATCATTTTGAAATACTACTACTACCACCATCACCAACATCATCATTTTGAAATACTACTACTACCACCATCACCAACATCATCATTTTGAAATACTACTACTACCACCATCACCAACATCATCATTTTGAAATACTACTACTACCACCATCACCAACATCATCATTTTGAAATACTTCTACTACCACCATCACCAACATCATCATTTTGAAATACTACTACTACCACCATCACCAACATCATCATTTTGAAATACTACTACTACCACCACCATCACCAACATCATCATTTTGAAATACTACTACTACCGCCATCACCAACATCATCATTTTGAAATACTACTACTACCGCCATCACCAACAACATCATTTTGAAATACTACTACTACCACCATCACCAACATCATCATTTTGAAATACTACTACTACCACCATCACCAACATCATCATTTTGAAATACTACTACTACCACCATCACCAACATCATCATTTTGAAATACTACTACTACCACCATCACCAACATCATCATTTTGAAATACTACTACTACCACCATCACCAACATCATCATTTTGAAATACTACTACTACCACCATCACCAACATCATCATTTTGAAATACTACTACTACCACCATCACCAACATCATCATTTTGAAATACTACTACTACCACCATCACCAACATCATCATTTTGAAATACTACTACTACCACCATCACCAACATCATCATTTTGAAATACTACTACTACCACCATCACCAACATCATCATTTTGAAATACTACTACTACCACCATAACCAACATCATCATTTTGAAATACTACTACTACCACCATCACCAACATCATCATTTTGAAATACTACTACTACCACCATCACCAACATCATCATTTTGAAATACTACTACTACCACCATCACCAACATCATCTTTTTGAAATACTACTACTACCAACATCACCAACATCATCATTTTGAAATACTACTACTACCACCATCACCAACATCATCATTTTGAAATACTACTACTACCACCATCACCAACATCATCATTTTGAAATACTACTACTACCACCATCACCAACATCATCATTTTGAAATACTACTACTACCACCATCACCAACATCATCATTTTGAAATACTACTACTACCACCATCACCAACATCATCATTTTGAAATACTACTACTACCACCATCACCAACATCATCATTTTGAAATACTACTACTACCACCATCACCAACATCATTTTGAAATACTACTACTACCACCATCACCAACATCATCATTTTGAAATACTACTACTACCACCATCACCAACATCATCATTTTGAGATACTACTACTACCATCATCACCAACATCATCATTTTGAAATACTACTACTACCACCATCACCAACATCATCATTTTGAAATACTACTACTACCACCATCACCAACATCATCATTTTGAAATACTACTACTACCACCATAAACAACATCATCATTTTGAAATACTACTACTACTACCATCACCAACATCATCATTTTGAAATACTACTACTACCACCATCACCAACATCATCATTTTGAAATACTACTACTACCACCATCACCAACATCATCATTTTGAAATACTACTACTACCACTATCACCAACATCATCATTTTGAAATACTACTACTACCACCATCACCAACATCATCATTTTGAAATACTACTACTACCACCATCACCAACATCATCATTTTGAAATACTAATACTACCACCATCACCAACATCATCATTTTGAAATACTACTACTACCACCATCACCAACATCATTTTGAAATACTACTACTACCACCATCACCAACATCATCATTTTGAAATACTACTACTACCACCGTCACAACCATCATCATTTTGAAATACTTCCACTACCACCATCACCAACATCATCATTTTGAAATACTACCACTACTACCATCACCAACATCATCATTTTGAAATACTACCACTACTACCATCACCAACATCATCATTTTGAAATACTACCACTACTACCATCACCAACATCATCATTTTGAAATACTGCTACTACCACCATCTCGAACATCATCATTTTGAAATACTACTACTACCACCATCACCAACATCATGATTTTGAAATACTACTACCACCACCATCACCAACATCATCATTTTGAAATACTACTACTACCACCATCACCAACATCATCATTTTGAAATACTACTACTACCAACATCACCAACATCATCATTTTGAAATACTACTACTACCACCATCACCAACATCATCATTTTGAAATACTACTACTACCACCATCACCAGCATCATCATTTTGAAATACTACTACTACCACCATCACCAACATCATCATTTTGAAATACTACTACTACCACCATCACCAACATCATCATTTTGAAATACTACTACTACCACCATCACCAACATCATCATTTTGAAATACTACTACCACCATCACCAACATCATCATTTTGAAATACTACTACTACCACCATCACCAACATCATCATTTTGAAATACTACTGCTACCACCGTCACCACCATCATCATTTTGAAATACTACCACTACCACCATCACCAACATCATCATTTTGAAATACTACCACTACTACCATCACCAACATCATCATTTTGAAATACTACCACTACTACCATCACCAACATCATCATTTTGAAATACTACCACTACTACCATCACCAATTTCATCATTTTGAAATACTACCACTACTACCATCACCAACATCATCATTTTGAAATACTACCACTACTACCATCACCAACATCATCATTTTGAAATACTACCACTACTACCATCACCAACATCATCATTTTGAAATACTACCACTACTACCATCACCAACATCATCATTTTGAAATACTACCACTACTACCATCACCAACATCATCATTTTGAAATACTACCACTACTACCATCACCAACATCATCATTTTGAAATACTACCACTACTACCATCACTAACATCATCATTTTGAAATACTACTACTACTACCATCACCAACATCATCATTTTGAAATACTACCACCACTACCATCAACAACATCATCATTTTGAAATACTACCACCACTACCACCACCAACATCATCATTTTGAAATACTACCACCACTACCACCACCAACATCATCATTTTGAAATACTACCACCACTACCACCACCAACATCATCATTTTGAAATACTACTACTACCACCATCACCAACATTATCATTTTGAAATACTACTACTACCACCATCACCAACATCATCATTTTGAAATACTACTACTACCACCATCACCAACATCATCATTTTGAAATACTACTACTACCACCATCACCAACATCATCATTTTGAAATACTACTACTACCACCATCACCAACATCATCATTTTGAAATACTACTACTACCACCATCACCAACATCATCATTTTGAAATACTACTACTAGATAGAAAAATTACATTGTTAGGCAGCCAAATTGTCTTTAAAAATTACATTGCTAGGAAGAAGCTTCGACTTTGAAAAATGCATTGAAAGGTAAAGGTTTCGTGTCAGAAATTGACATTGCTACGCAACAGTATCTTTTTTAAAAGCTTTTAATAGGTAGCAATATTGTGCTTAAAAATGACATTGCTAAGCAACAGTTCTTTTTTATAACATTGCTAGGCAACAGTTTCCGGTTTAAAATGGCATTGCTAGGCAACACTTTCGTGTTTTAAAACTCATTGCTAGGCAACAGTATTCTTTCTATTAAAGCAAAATTTACAACCCATGTTTTGCCATTAGCATATCACCGATATTTTCATTGTATGTATTGATCATTGAGGGATTAAAAACTATTCCTTATAGATGCCATTGCTAGGCAACAGTTTCGTATTTGGAGATGGCATTGCTAAGCTACAGTTTCTTGTTCAAAATGTCATTGCTAAGCAACAGTCAGGTGTTTTAAAACTTCATTGCTAGGCTACAGTTTCTTTTTAGACTGGCATGGCTAGGGAAACCTTTCGTGATAGAAAAATTACATTGTTAGGCAGTCAAATTGTCTTTAAAAATTACATTGCTAGGAAAAAGTTTCGACTTTCAAAAATGCATTGAAAGGAAGTTTTGTGTCTGAAATTGACATTGCTACGCAACAGTATATTATTTAAAAGTTTATAATAGGTAGCAATATTGTGTTTAAAAATGACATTGCTAAGCAACAGTTCTTTTTTATGACATTGCTAGGCAACAGTTTCCGGTTTAAAATGGCATTGCTAGGCAACACTTTCGTGTTTTAAAACTCATTGCTAGGCAACAGTATTATTTCAATTAAAGCAAAATTTACAACCCATGTTTTGCCATTAGCATATCACCGATATTTTCATTGTATGTATTGATCATTGAGGGATTAAAAACTATTCCTTATAGATGCCATTGCTAGGCAACAGTTTCGTATTTGGAGATGGCATTGCTAAGCTACAGTTTCTTGTTCAAAATGTCATTGCTAAGCAACAGCCAGGTGTTTTAAAACTTCATTGCTAGGCTACAGTTTCTTTTTAGTCTGGCATGGCTAGGGAAAACTTTCGTGATAGAAAAATTACATTGTTAGGCAGTCAAATTGTCTTTAAAAATTACATTGCTAGGAAAAAGTTTCGACTTTCAAAAATGCTTTGAAAGGTAAAAGTTTTGTGTCTGAAATTGACATTGCTACGCAACAGTATATTATTTGAAAGTTTATAATAGGTAGCAATATTGTGTTTAAAATTACATTGCTAAGCAACAGTTCTTTTTGATGGCATTGCTAGGCAACAGATTCTGGTTTAAAATGGCATTGCTAGGCAACACTTTCGTGTTTTAAAACTCATTGCTAGGCAACAGTATTCTTTCTATTAAAGTAAAATTTACAACCCATGTTTTGACATTAGCATATCACCGATATTTTTATTGTATGTATTGATCATTGAAGGATTAAAAACTTTTTCTTCTAGAAGACATTGCTAGGCAACAGTTTCGTATTTGGAGATGGCATTGCTAAGCTACAGTTTCATGTTCAAAATGTCATTGCTAAGCAAGAGTCAGCTGTTTTAAAACTTAATTGCTAGGCAACAGTTTCCGGTTTAGACTGGCATTGCTAGGCAAACCTTTCGTGATAGAAAAATTACATTGGTAGGCAGCCAAATTGTCTTTAAAAATTACATTGCTAGGAAAAAGTTTCGACATTGAAAAATGTATTGAAAAGTAAAAGTTTTGTGTCTGATATACACATTGCTACGCAACAGTATATTTTTTAAAAGTTTATAATAGGTAGCAATATTGTTCTTAAAAATGACAGTGCTAAGCAACAGTTCTTTTTTATGACATTGCTAGGCAACAGTTTCCGGTTTAAAATGGCATTGCTAGGCAACACTTTCGTGTTTTAAAACTCATTGCTAGTCAACAGTATTATTTCAATTAAAGCAAAATTTACAACCCATGTTTTGCCATTAGCATATCACCGATATTTTCATTGTATTTATTGATCATTGAGGGATTAATGGCTATTCCTTATAGATGACATTGCTAGGCAACAGTTTCGTTTTTGGAGATGGCATTGCTAAGCTACAGTTTCTTGTTCAAAATGTCATTGCTAAGCAACAGTCAGGTGTTTTAAAACTTCATTGCTAGGCTACAGTTTCTTTTTAGACTGGCATGGCTAGGGAAACCTTTCGTGATAGAAAAATTACATTGTTAGGCAGTCAAATTGTCTTTAAAATTTACATTGCTAGGAAAAAGTTTCGACTTTCAAAAATGCATTGTAAGGAAGTTTTGTGTCTGAAATTGACATTGCTACGCAACAGTATATTATTTAAAAGTTTATAATAGGTAGCAATATTGTGTTTAAAAATGACATTTCTAAGCAACAGTTCTTTTTTATGACATTGCTAGGCAACAGTTTCCGGTTTAAAATGGCATTGCTAGGCAACACTTTCGTGTTTTAAAACTCATTGCTAGGCAACAGTATTATTTCAATTAAAGCAAAATTTACAACCCATGTTTTGCCATTAGCATATCACCGATATTTTCATTGTATTTATTGATCATTGAGGGATTAATGGCTATTCCTTATAGATGACATTGCTAGGCAACAGTTTCGTTTTTGAAGATGGCATTGCTAAGCTACAGTTTCTTATTCGAAATGTCATTGCTAAGCAACAGTCAGGTGTTTTAAAACTTCATTGCTAGGCAACAGTTTAAGGTTTAGACTGGCATGGCTAGGCAAAACATTCGTGATAGAAAAATTACTTTGTTAGGCAGCCAAATTGTCTTTAAAAATTACAATGCTAGGAAAAAGTTTCGACTTTGAAGAATGCATTGAAAGGTAAAGGTTTCGTGTCAGAAATTGACATTGCTTCGCAACAGTATCTTTTTTTAGAAGCTTTTAATAGGTAGCTATATTGTGTTTAAAAATGACATTGCTAAGCAACAGTTCTTTTTGATGACATTGCTAGGCTACAGTTTCCGGTTTAAAATGGCATTGCTAGGCAACACTTTCGTGTTTAAAAACTAATTGCTAGGCAACAGTATTCTTCCTATTAAAGTAAAATTTACAACCCATGTTTTGACATTAGCATATCACCGATATTTTCATTGTATGTATTGATCATTGAAGGATTAAAAACTTTTTCTTATAGAAGACATTGCTAGGCAACAGTTTCGTATTTGGAGATGGCATTGCTAAGCTACAGTTTCATGTTCAAAATGTCATTGCTAAGCAAGAGTCAGCTGTTTTAAAACTTAATTGCTAGGCAACAGTTTCCGGTTTAGACTGGCATTGCTAGGCAAACCTTTCGTGATTGAAAAATTAAATTGTTAGGCAGCCAAATTGACTTTAAAAATTACATTGCTAGGAAAAAGTTTCGACATTGAAAAATGCATTGAAAGGTAAAAGTTTTGTGTCTGATATTGACATTGCTACGCAACAGTATATTTTTTAAAAGTTTTTAATAGGTAGCAATATTGTGTTTAAAAATGACATTGCTAAGCTCCAGTTCTTTTTTATGACATTGCTAGGCAACAGTTTCCGGTTTAAAATGGCATTGCTAGGCAACACTTTCGTGTTTTAAAACTCATTGCTAGGCAACAGTATTCTTTTCTATTAAAGAAAAATTTACCACCCCTGTTATGCCATTAGCATATCACCGATATTTTCATTGTATGTATTGATCATTGAGGGATTAAAGGCTATTCCTTATAGATGACATTGCTAGGCAACAGTTTCGTATTTGGAGATGGCATTGCTAAGCTACAGTTTCTTATTCAAAATGTCATTGCTAAGTAACAGTCAGGTGTTTTAAAACTTCATTGCTAGGCAACAGTTTCCGGTTTAGACTGGCATGGCTAGGAAAAACATTCGTGATAGAAAAATTACATTGTTAGGCAGCCAAATTGTCTTTAAAAATTACATTGCTAGGAAAAGTTTCGACTTTGAAAAATGCATTGAAAGGGAAAGGTTTCGTGTCAGAAATTGACATTGCTTCGCAATAGTATCTTTTTTTAGAAGCTTTTCATAGGTAGCAATATTGTGTTTAAAAATGACATTGCTAAGCAACAGTTCTTTTTTATGACATTGCTAGGCAACAGTTTCCGGTTTAAAATGGCATTGCTAGGCAACACTTTCGTGTTTTAAAACTCATTGCTAGGCAACAGTATTATTTCAATTAAAGAAAAATTTACAACCCATGTTTTACCATTAGCATATCACCGATATTTTCATTGTATGTATTGATCATTGAGGGATTAAAAACTATTCCTTATAGATGCCATTGCTAGGCAACAGTTTCGTATTTGGAGATGGCATTGCTAAGCTACAGTTTCTTGTTCAAAATGTCATTGCTAAGCAACAGCCAGGTGTTTTAAAACTTCATTGCTAGGCTACAGTTTCTTTTTAGTCTGGCATGGCTAGGGAAAACTTTCGTGATAGAAAAATTACATTGTTAGGCAGTCAAATTGTCTTTAAAAATTACATTGCTAGGAAAAAGTTTCGACTTTCAAAAATGCTTTGAAAGGTAAAAGTTTTGTGTCTGAAATTGACATTGCTACGCAACAGTATATTATTTGAAAGTTTATAATAGGTAGCAATATTGTGTTTAAAATTACATTGCTAAGCAACAGTTCTTTTTGATGGCATTGCTAGGCAACAGATTCTGGTTTAAAATGGCATTGCTAGCCAAAACACTTTCGTGTTTTAAAACTCATTGCTAGGCAACAGTATTCTTTTCTATTAAAGAAAAATTTACAACCCCTGTTATGCCATTAGCATATCACCGATATTTTCATTGTATGTATTGATCATTGAGGGATTAAAGGCTATTCCTTATAGATGACATTGCTAGGCAACAGTTTCGTTTTTGGAGATGGCATTGCTAAGCTACAGTTTCTTATTCGAAATGTCATTGCTAAGCAACAGTCAGGTGTTTTAAAACTTCATTGCTAGGCAACTTTTTCCCGTTTAGACTGGCATGGCTAGGCAAAACATTCGTGATAGAAAAATTACATTGTTAGGCAGCCAAATTGTCTTTAAAAATTACATTGCTAGGAAAAAGTTTCGACTTTGAAAAATGCATTGAAAGGTAAAGGTTTCGTGTCAGAAATTGACATTGCTTCGCAACAGTATCTTTTTTAGAAGCTTTTAATAGGTAGCAATATTGTGTTTAAAAATGACATTGCTAAGCAACAGTTCTTTTTGATGACATTGCTAGGCAACAGTTTCCGGTTTAAAATGTCATTGCTAGGCAACACTTTCGTGTTTAAAAACTAATTGCTAGGCAACAGTATTCTTTCTATTAAAGTAAAATTTACAACCCATGTTTTGACATTAGCATATCACCGATATTTTTATTGTATGTATTGATCATTGAAGGATTAAAAACTTTTTCTTATAGAAGACATTGCTAGGCAACAGTTTCGTATTTGGAGATGGCATTGCTAAGCTACAGTTTCATGTTCAAAATGTCATTGCTAAGCAAGAGTCAGCTGTTTTAAAACTTAATTGCTAGGCAACAGTTTCCGGTTTAGACTGGCATTGCTAGGCAAACCTTTCGTGATAGAAAAATTACATTGGTAGGCAGCCAAATTGTCTTTAAAAATTACATTGCTAGGAAAAAGTTTCGACATTGAAAAATGTATTGAAAAGTAAAAGTTTTGTGTCTGATATACACATTGCTACGCAACAGTATATTTTTTAAAAGTTTATAATAGGTAGCAATATTGTTCTTAAAAATGACAGTGCTAAGCAACAGTTCTTTTTTATGACATTGCTAGGCAACAGTTTCCGGTTTAAAATGGCATTGCTAGGCAACACTTTCGTGTTTTAAAACTCATTGCTAGGCAACAGTATTATTTCAATTAAAGCAAAATTTACAACCCATGTTTTGCCATTAGCATATCACCGATATTTTCATTGTATTTATTGATCATTGAGGGATTAATGGCTATTCCTTATAGATGACATTGCTAGGCAACAGTTTCGTTTTTGGAGATGGCATTGCTAAGCTACAGTTTCTTATTCGAAATGTCATTGCTAAGCAACAGTCAGGTGTTTTAAAACTTCATTGCTAGGCAACAGTTTAAGGTTTAGACTGGCATGGCTAGGCAAAACATTCGTGATAGAAAAATTACATTGTTAGGCAGCCAAATTGTCTTTAAAAATTACAATGCTAGGAAAATGTTTCGACTTTGAAGAATGCATTGAAAGGTAAAGGTTTCGTGTCAGAAATTGACATTGCTTCGCAACAGTATCTTTTTTTAGAAGCTTTTAATAGGTAGCAATATTGTGTTTAAAAATGACATTGCTAAGCAACAGTTCTTTTTGATGACATTGCTAGGCTACAGTTTCCGGTTTAAAATGGCATTGCTAGGCAACACTTTCGTGTTTAAAAACTAATTGCTAGGCAACAGTATTCTTCCTATTAAAGTAAAATTTACAACCCATGTTTTGACATTAGCATATCACCGATATTTTCATTGTATGTATTGATCATTGAAGGATTAAAAACTTTTTCTTATAGAAGACATTGCTAGGCAACAGTTTCGTATTTGGAGATGGCATTGCTAAGCTACAGTTTCATGTTCAAAATGTCATTGCTAAGCAAGAGTCAGCTGTTTTAAAACTTAATTGCTAGGCAACAGTTTCCGGTTTAGACTGGCATTGCTAGGCAAACCTTTCGTGATTGAAAAATTAAATTGTTAGGCAGCCAAATTGACTTTAAAAATTACATTGCTAGGAAAAAGTTTCGACATTGAAAAATGCATTGAAAGGTAAAAGTTTTGTGTCTGATATTGACATTGCTACGCAACAGTATATTTTTTAAAAGTTTTTAATAGGTAGCAATATTGTGTTTAAAAATGACATTGCTAAGCTCCAGTTCTTTTTTATGACATTGCTAGGCAACAGTTTCCGGTTTAAAATGGCATTGCTAGGCAACACTTTCGTGTTTTAAAACTCATTGCTAGGCAACAGTATTCTTTTCTATTAAAGAAAAATTTACCACCCCTGTTATGCCATTAGCATATCACCGATATTTTCATTGTATGTATTGATCATTGAGGGATTAAAGGCTATTCCTTATAGATGACATTGCTAGGCAACAGTTTCGTATTTGGAGATGGCATTGCTAAGCTACAGTTTCTTATTCAAAATGTCATTGCTAAGTAACAGTCAGGTGTTTTAAAACTTCATTGCTAGGCAACAGTTTCCGGTTTAGACTGGCATGGCTAGGAAAAACATTCGTGATAGAAAAATTACATTGTTAGGCAGCCAAATTGTCTTTAAAAATTACATTGCTAGGAAAAGTTTCGACTTTGAAAAATGCATTGAAAGGGAAAGGTTTCGTGTCAGAAATTGACATTGCTTCGCAATAGTATCTTTTTTTAGAAGCTTTTCATAGGTAGCAATATTGTGTTTAAAAATGACATTGCTAAGCAACAGTTCTTTTTTATGACATTGCTAGGCAACAGTTTCCGGTTTCAAATGGCATTGCTAGGCAACACTTTCGTGTTTTAAAACTCATTGCTAGGCAACAGTATTATTTCAATTAAAGAAAAATTTACAACCCATGTTTTACCATTAGCATATCACCGATATTTTCATTGTATGTATTGATCATTGAGGGATTAAAGGCTATTCCTTATAGATGACATTGCTAGGCAACAGTTTCGTTTTTGGAGATGGCATTGCTAAGCTACAGTTTCTTATTCGAAATGTCATTGCTAAGCAACAGTCAGGTGTTTTAAAACTTCATTGCTAGGCAACTTTTTCCCGTTTAGACTGGCATGGCTAGGCAAAACATTCGTGATAGAAAAATTACATTGTTAGGCAGCCAAATTGTCTTTAAAAATTACATTGCTAGGAAAAAGTTTCGACTTTGAAAAATGCATTGAAAGGTAAAGGTTTCGTGTCAGAAATTGACATTGCTTCGCAACAGTATCTTTTTTAGAAGCTTTTAATAGGTAGCAATATTGTGTTTAAAAATGACATTGCTAAGCAACAGTTCTTTTTGATGACATTGCTAGGCAAGTGTTTCCGGTTTAAAATGGCATTGCTAGGCAACACTTTCGTGTTTAAAAACTAATTGCTAGGCAACAGTATTCTTTCTATTAAAGTAAAATTTACAACCCATGTTTTGACATTAGCATATCACCGATATTTTTATTGTATGTATTGATCATTGAAGGATTAAAAACTTTTTCTTATAGAAGACATTGCTAGGCAACAGTTTCGTATTTGGAGATGGCATTGCTAAGCTACAGTTTCATGTTCAAAATGTCATTGCTAAGCAAGAGTCAGCTGTTTTAAAACTTAATTGCTAGGCAACAGTTTCCGGTTTAGACTGGCATTGCTAGGCAAACCTTTCGTGATAGAAAAATTACATTGGTAGGCAGCCAAATTGTCTTTAAAAATTACATTGCTAGGAAAAAGTTTCGACATTGAAAAATGTATTGAAAAGTAAAAGTTTTGTGTCTGATATACACATTGCTACGCAACAGTATATTTTTTAAAAGTTTATAATAGGTAGCAATATTGTTCTTAAAAATGACAGTGCTAAGCAACAGTTCTTTTTTATGACATTGCTAGGCAACAGTTTCCGGTTTAAAATGGCATTGCTAGGCAACACTTTCGTGTTTTAAAACTCATTGCTAGGCAACAGTATTATTTCAATTAAAGCAAAATTTACAACCCATGTTTTGCCATTAGCATATCACCGATATTTTCATTGTATTTATTGATCATTGAGGGATTAATGGCTATTCCTTACAGATGACATTGCTAGGCAACAGTTTCGTATTTGGAGATGGCATTGCTAAGCTACAGTTTCTTGTTCAAAATGTCATTGCTAAGCAACAGTGAAATACTACTACTACCACCATCACCAACATCATTTTGAAATACTACTACTACCACCATCACCAACATCATCATTTTGAAATACTACTACTACCACCGTCACCACCATCATCATTTTGAAATACTACCACTACCACCATCACCAACATCATCATTTTGAAATACTACCACTACTACCATCACCAACATCATCATTTTGAAATACTACCACTACTACCATCACCAACATCATCATTTTGAAATACTACCACTACTACCATCACCAACATCATCATTTTGAAATACTACCACTACTACCATCACCAACATCATCATTTTGAAATACTACCACTACTACCATCACCAACATCACCATTTTGAAATACTACCACTACTACCATCACCAACATCATCATTTTAAAATACTACCACTACTACCATCACCAACATCATCATTTTGAAATACTACCACTACTACCATCACCAACATCATCATTTTGAAATACTACCACTACTACCATCACCAACATCATCATTTTGAAATACTACCACTACTACCATCACCAACATCATCATTTTGAAATACTACCACTACTACCATCACCAACATCATCATTTTGAAATACTACCACTACTACCATCACCAACATCATCATTTTGAAATACTACCACTACTACCATCACCAACATCATCATTTTGAAATACTACCACTACTACCATCACCAACATCATCATTTTGAAATACTACCACTACTACCATCACCAACATCATCATTTTGAAATACTACCACTACTACCATCACCAACATCATCATTTTGAAATACTACCACTACTACCATCACCAACATCATCATTTTGAAATACTACCACTACTACCATCACTAACATCATCATTTTGAAATACTACTACTACTACCATCACCAACATCATCATTTTGAAATACTACCACCACTACCATCAACAACATCATCATTTTGAAATACTACCACCACTACCACCACCAACATCATCATTTTGAAATACTACCACCACTACCACCACCAACATCATCATTTTGAAATACTACCACCACTACCACCACCAACATCATCATTTTGAAATACTACTACTACCACCATCACCAACATTATCATTTTGAAATACTACTACTACCACCATCACCAACATCATCATTTTGAAATACTACTACTACCACCATCACCAACATCATCATTTTGAAATACTACTACTACCACCATCACCAACATCATCATTTTGAAATACTACTACTACCACCATCACCAACATCATCATTTTGAAATACTACTACTACCACCATCACCAACATCATCATTTTGAAATACTACTACTACCACCATCACCAACATCATCATTTTGAAATACTACTACTACCACCATCACCAACATCATCATTTTGAAATACTACTACTACCACCATCACCAACATCATCATTTTGAAATACTACTACTACCACCATCACCAACATCATCATTTTGAAATACTACTACTACCACCATCACCAACATCATCATTTTGAAATACTACTACTACCACCATCACCAACATCATGATTTTGAAATACTACTACTACCACTATCACCAACATCATCATTTTGAAATACTACTACAACCACCATCACCAACATCATCATTTTGAAATACTACTACTACCACCATCACCAACATCATCATTTTGAAATACTACTACTTCCACCATCACCAACATCATCATTTTGAAATACTACTACTACCACCATCACCAACATCATTTTGAAATACTACTACTACCACCATCACCAACATCATCATTTTGAAATACTACCACTACCACCATCACCAACATCATCATTTTGAAATACTACCACTACTACCATCACCAACATCATCATTTTGAAATACTACCACTACTACCATCACCAACATCATCATTTTGAAATACTACCACTACTACCATCACCAACATCATCATTTTGAAATACTACCACTACTACCATCACCAACATCATCATTTTGAAATACTACCACTACTACCATCACCAACATCACCATTTTGAAATACTACCACTACTACCATCACCAACATCATCATTTTAAAATACTACCACTACTACCATCACCAACATCATCATTTTGAAATACTACCACTACTACCATCACCAACATCATCATTTTGAAATACTACCACTACTACCATCACCAACATCATCATTTTGAAATACTACCACTACTACCATCACCAACATCATCATTTTGAAATACTACCACTACTACCATCACCAACATCATCATTTTGAAATACTACCACTACTACCATCACCAACATCATCATTTTGAAATACTACCACTACTACCATCACCAACATCATCATTTTGAAATACTACCACTACTACCATCACCAACATCATCATTTTGAAATACTACCACTACTACCATCACCAACATCATCATTTTGAAATACTACCACTACTACCATCACCAACATCATCATTTTGAAATACTACCACTACTACCATCACCAACATCATCATTTTGAAATACTACCACTACTACCATCACTAACATCATCATTTTGAAATACTACTACTACTACCATCACCAACATCATCATTTTGAAATACTACCACCACTACCATCAACAACATCATCATTTTGAAATACTACCACCACTACCACCACCAACATCATCATTTTGAAATACTACCACCACTACCACCACCAACATCATCATTTTGAAATACTACCACCACTACCACCACCAACATCATCATTTTGAAATACTACTACTACCACCATCACCAACATTATCATTTTGAAATACTACTACTACCACCATCACCAACATCATCATTTTGAAATACTACTACTACCACCATCACCAACATCATCATTTTGAAATACTACTACTACCACCATCACCAACATCATCATTTTGAAATACTACTACTACCACCATCACCAACATCATCATTTTGAAATACTACTACTACCACCATCACCAACATCATCATTTTGAAATACTACTACTACCACCATCACCAACATCATCATTTTGAAATACTACTACTACCACCATCACCAACATCATCATTTTGAAATACTACTACTACCACCATCACCAACATCATCATTTTGAAATACTACTACTACCACCATCACCAACATCATCATTTTGAAATACTACTACTACCACCATCACCAACATCATCATTTTGAAATACTACTACTACCACCATCACCAACATCATGATTTTGAAATACTACTACTACCACTATCACCAACATCATCATTTTGAAATACTACTACAACCACCATCACCAACATCATCATTTTGAAATACTACTACTACCACCATCACCAACATCATCATTTTGAAATACTACTACTTCCACCATCACCAACATCATCATTTTGAAATACTACTACTACCACCATCACCAACATCATTTTGAAATACTACTACTACCACCATCACCAACATCATCATTTTGAAATACTACTACTACCACCGTCACCACCATCATCATTTTGAAATACTACCACTACCACCATCACCAACATCATCATTTTGAAATACTACCACTACTACCATCACCAACATCATCATTTTGAAATACTACCACTACTACCATCACCAACATCATCATTTTGAAATACTACCACTACTACCATCACCAACATCATCATTTTGAAATACTACTACTACCACCATCACCAACATCATCATTTTGAAATACTACTACTACCACCATCACCAACATCATCATTTTGAAATACTACTACTACCACCATCACCAACATCATCATTTTGAAATACCACAACTACCACCATCACCAACATCATCATTTTGAAATACTACTACTACCAACATCACCAACATCATCATTTTGAAATACTACTACTACCACCATCACCAACATCATCATTTTGAAATACTACTACTACCACCATCACCAACATCATCATTTTGAAATACTACTACTACCACCATCACCAACATCATCATTTTGAAATACTACTACTACCACCATCACCAACATCATCATTTTGAAATACTACTACTACCACCATCACCAACATCATCATTTTGAAATACTACTACTACCACCATCACCAACATCATTTTGAAATACTACTACTACCACCATCACCAACATCATCATTTTGAAATACTACTACTACCACCGTCACCACCATCATCATTTTGAAATACTACCACTACCACCATCACCAACATCATCATTTTGAAATACTACCACTACTACCATCACCAACATCATCATTTTGAAATACTACCACTACTACCATCACCAACATCATCATTTTGAAATACTACCACTACTACCATCACCAACATCATCATTTTGAAATACTACCACTACTACCATCACCAACATCATCATTTTGAAATACTACCACTACTACCATCACCAACATCATCATTTTGAAATACTACCACTACTACCATCACCAACATCATCATTTTGAAATACTACCACTACTACCATCACCAACATCATCATTTTGAAATACTACCACTACTACCATCACCAACATCATCATTTTGAAATACTACCACCACTACCATCAACAACATCATCATTTTGAAATACTACCACCACTACCACCACCAAATTCATCATTTTGAAATACTACCACCACTACCACCACCAACATCATCATTTTGAAATACTACCACCACTACCACCACCAACATCAACATTTTGAAATACTACTACTACCACCATCACCAACATTATCATTTTGAAATACTACTACTACCACCATCACCAACATCATCATTTTGAAATACTACTACTACCACCATCACCAACATCATCATTTTGAAATACTACTACTACCACCATCACCAACATCATAATTTTGAAATACTACTACTACCACCATCACCAACATCATCATTTTGAAATACTACTACTACCACCATCACCAACATCATCATTTTGAAATACTACTACTACCACCATCACCAACATCATCATTTTGAAATACTACTACTACCACCATCACCAACATCTTCATTTTGAAATACTACTACTACCACCATCACCAACATCATCATTTTGAAATACTACTACTACCACCATCACCAACATCATCATTTTGAAATACTACTACTACCACCATCACCAACATCATCATTTTGAAATACTACTACTACCACCATCACCAACATCATTTTGAAATACTACTACTACCACCATCACCAACATCATCATTTTGAAATACTACTACTACCACCATCACCAACATCATCATTTTGAAATACTACTACTACCACCATCACCAACATCATCATTTTGAAATACTACTACTACCACCATCACCAACATCACCATTTTGAAATACTACTACTACCACCATCACCAACATCATCATTTTGAAATACTACTACTACCACCATCACCAACATCATCATTTTGAAATACTACTACTACCACCATCACCAACATCATCATTTTGAAATACTACTACTACCACCATCACCAACATCATCATTTTGAAATACTACTACTACCACCATCACCAACATCATCATTTTGAAATACTACTACTACCACCATCACCAACATCATCATTTTGAAATACTACTACTACCACCATCACCAACATCATCATTTTGAAATACTACTACTAACACCATCACCAACATCATCATTTTGAAATACTACTACTACCACCATCACCAACATCATCATTTTGAAATACTACTACTACCACCATCACCAACATCATCATTTTGAAATACTACTACTACCACCATCACCAACATCATCATTTTGAAATACTACTACTACCACCATCACCAACATCATCATTTTGAAATACTACTACTACGACCATCACCAACATCATCATTTTGAAATACTACTACTACCACCATCACCAACATCATCATTTTGAAATACTACTACTACCACCATCACCAACATCATCATTTTGAAATACTACTACTACCACCATCACCAACATCATCATTTTGAAATACTACTACTACCACCATCACCAACATCATCATTTTGAAATACTACTACTACCACCATAACCAACATCATCATTTTGAAATACTACTACTACCACCATCACCAACATCATCATTTTGAAATACTACTACTACCACCATCACCAACATCATCATTTTGAAATACTACTACTACCACCATCACCAACATCATCATTTTGAAATACTACTACTACCACCATCACCGATATCATCATTTTGAAATACTACTACTACCACCATCACCAACATCATCATTTTGAAATACTACTACTACCACCATCACCAACATCATCATTTTGAAATACTACTACTACCACCATCACCAACATCATCATTTTGAAATACTACTACTACCACCATCACCAACATCATCATTTTGAAATACTACTACTACCACCATCACCGATATCATCATTTTGAAATACTACTACTACCACCATCACCAACATCATCATTTTGAAATACTACTACTACCACCATCACCAACATCATCATTTTGAAATACTACTACTACCACCATCACCAACATCATCATTTTGAAATACTACTACTACCACCATCACCAACATCATCATTTTGAAATACTACTACTACCACCATCACCAACATCATCATTTTGAAATACTACTACTACCACCATCACCAACATCATCATTTTGAAATACTACTACTACCACCATCACCAACATCATCATTTTGAAATACTACTACTACCACCATCACCAACATCATCATTTTGAAATACTACTACTACCACCATCACCAATATCATCATTTTGAAATACTACTACTACCACCATCACCAACATCATCATTTTGAAATACTACTACTACCACCATCACCAACATCATCATTTTGAAATACTACTACTACCACCATCACCAACATCATCATTTTGAAATACTACTACTACCACCATCACCAACATCATCATTTTGAAATACTACTACTACCACCATCACCAACATCATCATTTTGAAATACTACTACTACCACCATCACCAACATCATCATTTTGAAATACTACTACTACCACCATCACCAACATCATCATTTTGAAATACTACTACTACCACCATCACCAACATCATCATTTTGAAATACTACTACTACCACCATCACCAACATCATCATTTTGAAATACTACTACTACCACCATCACCAACATCATCATTTTGAAATACTACTACTACCACTATCACCAACATCATCATTTTGAAATACTACTACTACCACCATCACCAACATCATCATTTTGAAATACTACTACTACCACCATCACCAACATCATCATTTTGATATACTACTACTACCACCATCACCAACATCATCATTTTGAAATACTACTACTACCACCATCACCAACATCATTTTGAAATACTACTACTACCACCATCACTAACATCATCATTTTGAAATACTACTACTACTACCATCACCAACATCATCATTTTGAAATACTACCACCACTACCATCAACAACATCATCATTTTGAAATACTACCACTACTACCATCACCAACATCATCATTTTGAAATACTACCACTACTACCATCACCAACATCATCATTTTGAAATACTACCACTACTACCATCACCAACATCATCATTTTGAAATACTACCACTACTACCATCACTAACATCATCATTTTGAAATACTACTACTACTACCATCACCAACATCATCATTTTGAAATACTACCACCACTACCATCAACAACATCATCATTTTGAAATACTACCACCACTACCACCACCAACATCATCATTTTGAAATACTACCACCACTACCACCACCAACATCATCATTTTGAAATACTACCACCACTACCACCACCAACATCATCATTTTGAAATACTACTACTACCACCATCACCAACATTATCATTTTGAAATACTACTACTACCACCATCACCAACATCATCATTTTGAAATACTACTACTACCACCATCACCAACATCATCATTTTGAAATACTACTACTACCACCATCACCAACATCATCATTTTGAAATACTACTACTACCACCATCACCAACATCATCATTTTGAAATACTACTACTACCACCATCACCAACATCATCATTTTGAAATACTACTACTACCACCATCACCAACATCATCATTTTGAAATACTACTACTACCACCATCACCAACATCATCATTTTGAAATACTACTACTACCAACATCACCAACATCATCATTTTGAAATACTACTACTACCACCATCACCAACATCATCATTTTGAAATACTACTACTACCACCATCACCAACATCATCATTTTGAAATACTACTACTACCACCATCACCAACATCATCATTTTGAAATACTACTACCACCATCACCAACATCATCATTTTGAAATACTACTACTACCACCATCACCAACATCATCATTTTGAAATACTACTACTACCACCATCACCAACATCATTTTGAAATACTACTACTACCATCATCACCAACATCATCATTTTGAAATACTACTACTACCACCGTCACCACCATCATCATTTTGAAATACTACCACTACCACCATCACCAACATCATCATTTTGAAATACTACCACTACTACCATCACCAACATCATCATTTTGAAATACTACCACTACTACCATCACCATCATCATCATTTTGAAATACTACCACTACTACCATCACCAACATCATCATTTTGAAATACTACCACTACTACCATCACCAACATCATCATTTTGAAATACTACCACTACTACCATCACCAACATCATCATTTTGAAATACTACCACTACTACCATCACCAACATCATCATTTTGAAATACTACCACTACTACCATCACCAACATCATCATTTTGAAATACTACCACTACTACCATCACCAACATCATCATTTTGAAATACTACCACTACCACCATCACCAACATCATCATTTTGAAATACTACTACTACCACCGTCACCACCATCATCATTTTGAAATACTACCACTACCACCATCACCAACATCATCATTTTGAAATACTACCACTACTACCATCACCAACATCATCATTTTGAAATACTACCACTACTACCATCACCAACATCATCATTTTGAAATACTACCACTACTACCATCACCAACATCATCATTTTGAAATACTACCACTACTACCATCACCAACATCATCATTTTGAAATACTACCACTACTACCATCACCAACATCATCATTTTGAAATACTACCACTACTACCATCACCAACATCATCATTTTGAAATACTACCACTACTACCATCACCAACATCATCATTTTGAAATACTACCACTACTACCATCACCAACATCATCATTTTGAAATACTACCACTACTACCATCACCAACATCATCATTTTGAAATACTACCACTACTACCATCACCAACATCATCATTTTGAAATACTACCACTACTACCATCACCAACATCATCATTTTGAAATACTACCACTACTACCATCACCAACATCATCATTTTGAAATACTACCACTACTACCATCACCAACATCATCATTTTGAAATACTACCACTACTACCATCACCAACATCATCATTTTGAAATACTACCACTACTACCATCACCAACATCATCATTTTGAAATACTACCACTACTACCATCACCAACATCATCATTTTGAAATACTACCACTACTACCATCACCAACATCATCATTTTGAAATACTACCACTACTACCATCACCAACATCATCATTTTGAAATACTACCACTACTACCATCACCAACATCATCATTTTGAAATACTACCACTACTACCATCACCAACATCATCATTTTGAAATACTACCACTACTACCATCACCAACATCATCATTTTGAAATACTACCACTACTACCATCACCAACATCATCATTTTGAAATACTACCACTACTACCATCACCAACATCATCATTTTGAAATACTACCACTACTACCATCACCAACATCATCATTTTGAAATACTACCACTACTACCATCACCAACATCATCATTTTGAAATACTACCACTACTACCATCACCAACATCATCATTTTGAAATACTACCACTACTACCATCACCAACATCATCATTTTGAAATACTACCACTACTACCATCACCAACATCATCATTTTGAAATACTACCACTACTACCATCACCAACATCATCATTTTGAAATACTACCACTACTACCATCACCAACATCATCATTTTGAAATACTACCACCACTACCATCACCAACATCATCATTTTGAAATACTACTACTACCACCATCACCAACATCATCATTTTGAAATACTACTACTACCACCATCACCAACATCATCATTTTGAAATACTACTACTACCACCATCACCAACATCATCATTTTGAAATACTACTACTACCACCATCACCAACATCATCATTTTGAAATACTACTACTACCACCATCACCAACATCATCATTTTGAAATACTACTACTACCACCATCACCAACATCATCATTTTGAAATACTACTACTACCACCATCACCAACATCATCATTTTGAAATACTACTACTACCACCATCACCAACATCATCATTTTGAAATACTACTACTACCACCATCACCAACATCATCATTTTGAAATACTACTACTACCACCATCACCAACATCATCATTTTGAAATACTACTACTACCACCATCACCAACATCATCATTTTGAAATACTACTACTACCACCATCACCAACATCATCATTTTGAAATACTACTACTACCACCATCACCAACATCATCATTTTGAAATACTACTACTACCACCATCACCAACATCATCATTTTGAAATACTACTACTACCACCATCACCAACATCATCATTTTGAAATACTACTACTACCACCATCACCAACATCATCATTTTGAAATACTACTACTACCACCATCACCAACATCATCATTTTGAAATACTACTACTACCACCATCACCAACATCATCATTTTGAAATACTACTACTACCACCATCACCAACATCATCATTTTGAAATACTACTACTACCACCATCACCAACATCATCATTTTGAAATACTACTACTACCACCATCACCAACATCATCATTTTGAAATACTACTACTACCACCATCACCAACATCATCATTTTGAAATACTACTACTACCACCATCACCAACATCATCATTTTGAAATACTACTACTACCACCATCACCAACATCATCATTTTGAAATACTACTACTACCACCATCACCAACATCATCATTTTGAAATACTACTACTACCACCATCACCAACATCATCATTTTGAAATACTACTACTACCACCATCACCAACATCATCATTTTGAAATACTACTACTACCACCATCACCAACATCATCATTTTGAAATACTACTACTACCACCATCACCAACATCATCATTTTGAAATACTACTACTACCACCATCACCAACATCATCATTTTGAAATACTACTACTACCACCATCACCAACATCATCATTTTGAAATACTACTACTACCACCATCACCAACATCATCATTTTGAAATACTACTACTACCACCATCACCAACATCATCATTTTGAAATACTACTACTACCACCATCACCAACATCATCATTTTGAAATACTACTACTACCACCATCACCAACATCATCATTTTGAAATACTACTACTACCACCATCACCAACATCATCATTTTGAAATACTACTACTACCACCATCACCAACATCATCATTTTGAAATACTACTACTACCACCATCACCAACATCATCATTTTGAAATACTACTACTACCACCATCACCAACATCATCATTTTGAAATACTACTACTACCACCATCACCAACATCATCATTTTGAAATACTACTACTACCACCATCACCAACATCATCATTTTGAAATACTACTACTACCACCATCACCAACATCATCATTTTGAAATACTACTACTACCACCATCACCAACATCATCATTTTGAAATACTACTACTACCACCATCACCAACATCATCATTTTGAAATACTACTACTACCACCATCACCAACATCATCATTTTGAAATACTACTACTACCACCATCACCAACATCATCATTTTGAAATACTACTACTACCACCATCACCAACATCATCATTTTGAAATACTACTACTACCACCATCACCAACATCATCATTTTGAAATACTACTACTACCACCATCACCAACATCATCATTTTGAAATACTACTACTACCACCATCACCAACATCATCATTTTGAAATACTACTACTACCACCATCACCAACATCATCATTTTGAAATACTACTACTACCACCATCACCAACATCATCATTTTGAAATACTACTACTACCACCATCACCAACATCATCATTTTGAAATACTACTACTACCACCATCACCAACATCATCATTTTGAAATACTACTACTACCACCGTCACCAACATCATCATTTTGAAATACTACTACTACCACCGTCACCAACATCATCATTTTGAAATACTACCACTACCACAGTCACCACCATCATCATTATGAAATACTACTACTACCACCGTCACCAACATCATCATTTTGAAATACTACCACTACCACCGTCACCAACATCATCATTTTGAAATACTACCACTACTACCATCACCAACATCATCATTTTGAAATACTACCACTACTACCATAACCAACATCATCATTTTGAAATACTACCACTACTACCATCACCAACATCATCATTTTGAAATACTGCCACTACTACCATCACCAACATCATCATTTTGAAATACTACCACTACTACCATCACCAACATCATCATTTTGAAATACTACCACTACTACCATCACCAACATCATCATTTTGAAATACTACCACTACTACCATCACCAACATCATCATTTTGAAATACTACCACTACTACCATCACCAACATCATCATTTTGAAATACTACCACTACTACCATCACCAACATCATCATTTTGAAATACTACCACTACTACCATCACCTACATCATCATTTTGAAATACTACCACTACTACCATCACCAACATCATCATTTTGAAATACTACCACTACTACCATCACCAACATCATCATTTTGAAATACTACCACTACTACCATCACCAACATCATCATTTTGAAATACTACCACTACTACCATCACCAACATCATCATTTTGAAATACTGCCACTACTACCATCACCAACATCATCATTTTGAAATACTACCACTACTACCATCACCAACATCATCATTTTGAAATACTACCACTACTACCATCACCAACATCATCATTTTGAAATACTACCACTACTACCATCACCAACATCATCATTTTGAAATACTACCACCACTACCATCAACAACATCATCATTTTGAAATACTACCACCACTACCACCACCAAATTCATCATTTTGAAATACTACCACCACTACCACCACCAACATCATCATTTTGAAATACTACCACCACTACCACCACCAACATCATCATTTTGAAATACTACTACTACCACCATCACCAACATTATCATTTTGAAATACTACTACTACCACCATCACCAACATCATCATTTTGAAATACTACTACTACCACCATCACCAACATCATCATTTTGAAATACTACTACTACCACCATCACCAACATCATAATTTTGAAATACTACTACTACCACCATCACCAACATCATCATTTTGAAATACTACTACTACCACCATCACCAACATCATCATTTTGAAATACTACTACTACCACCATCACCAACATCATCATTTTGAAATACTACTACTACCACCATCACCAACATCATCATTTTGAAATACTACTACTACCACCATCACCAACATCATCATTTTGAAATACTACTACTACCACCATCACCAACATCATCATTTTGAAATACTACTACTACCACCATCACCAACATCATCATTTTGAAATACTACTACTACCACCATCACCAACATCATTTTGAAATACTACTACTACCACCATCACCAACATCATCATTTTGAAATACTACTACTACCACCATCACCAACATCATCATTTTGAAATACTACTACTACCACCATCACCAACATCATCATTTTGAAATACTACTACTACCACCATCACCAACATCATCATTTTGAAATACTACTACTACCACCATCATCAACATCATCATTTTGAAATACTACTACTACCACCATCACCAACATCATCATTTTGAAATACTACTACTACCACCATCACCAACATCATCATTTTGAAATACTACTACTACCACCATCACCAACATCATCATTTTGAAATACTACTACTACCACCATCACCAACATCATCATTTTGAAATACTACTACTACCACCATCACCAACATCATCATTTTGAAATACTACTACTACCACCATCACCAACATCATCATTTTGAAATACTACTACTACCACCATCACCAACATCATCATTTTGAAATACTACTACCACCATCACCAACATCATCATTTTGAAATACTACTACTACCACCATCACCAACATCATCATTTTGAAATACTACTACTACCACCATCACCAACATCATCATTTTGAAATACTACTACTACCACCATCACCAACATCATCATTTTGAAATACTACTACTACCACCATCACCAACATCATCATTTTGAAATACTACTACTACCACCATCACCAACATCATCATTTTGAAATACTACTACTACCACCATCACCAACATCATCATTTTGAAATACTACTACTACCACCATCACCAACATCATCATTTTGAAATACTACTACTACCACCATCACCAACATCATCATTTTGAAATACTACTAGTACCACCATCACCAACATCATCATTTTGAAATACTACTACTACCACCATCACCAACATCATCATTTTGAAATACTACTACTACCACCATCACCAACATCATCATTTTGAAATACTACTACTACCACCATCACCAACATCATCATTTTGAAATACTACTACTACCACCATCACCAACATCATCATTTTGAAATACTACTACTACCACCATCACCAACATCATCATTTTGAAATACTACTACTACCACCATCACCAACATCATCATTTTGAAATACTACTACTACCACCATCACCAACATCATCATTTTGAAATACTACTACTACCACCATCACCAACATCATCATTTTGAAATACTACTACTACCACCATCACCAACATCATCATTTTGAAATACTACTACTACCACCTGTGCTGTTACACAAAGGTAAATGTTGCACTTGTTCTTGTGGCAGCATTGGAAGCAGCTGTAGTTCCGCTGGCCACCAACAGAGAGTGCTGTTTCAGGCATTATTTTACAAAATTATTAATCATAATTAGGATAATTAATTGCTTTTAGGACATTATAGTATTCATTAATTTATTTAAGCTCTGACATTATATCTGAAAGTGTGTTTTGCTCTCAAAACATTATGAAGCAAATTTCTATTATAGTCTGCTGTTTGTGTTTCTCCTTGTACTCAATAGAGCGCGCCTGCTTACTGTTTCTATTGGCCGTCTGCTCTGGGTTACCGACATTTCCGGATAGCATCTGTTTTCCTGTTTATATCTGCAATGGCGACCAAACAAAGAGAGTTGTGCTGGTCACCGGTTTCCTTTTTGGAGCCCGTTTAATTGGTTTTAGAAGCTCTTCTCATTGTTGGTTGTTATATTAACTCTTTGGGTTTGTATTTTTGAGCATGTAGGTATAATTGCTTTAAGCTTATTTGGGTAAGTACCTTATTTTGATTGAAAATGTTTTAGGCTTTGCTGGATTTCGCGCCAATAGTGGGGTCCTTCTTGTTCTTCGCTGTAGTAGATGCGTAGGCTTTAGTAGGCACTCATATTAGGTGGGTTTTGATCCCCGGCGGTAATTCTCCTCTTTTTTATTCCTGTGTGAATCTTAGTGTAGTTATATAGAAATTGTGACCTCGCTTCTCTGTTTTTGCCGTTAGTCTGGGTACGCCCACTTGGTTGCCATCTTGCTTGTTTTATTTCTTGGCTCTTATACAAACCCAAGCTGTTTGTTCCCTAATTACTTTTCGTCTTTCATATTATGTAAAATTTTATTGGCGTATTAGTTTTTAATTCAGCTGCTCATTCTCTTCCGGGCCATCGCAGATATCCTGCTGAAGAGAGTTTCAGAGACGGCTCTCAACAGTTAATCTTCGTCTCTTTTCACTCAATGAGATAACTAAATTTCTGGGGCGCCCATTTTTATTTGTAAATATCAACGCAAATAACTCAAACCTTTTAAATGGCTTAATGAAATAAATACATGTAATTGAACAAGCCAAGCTGTATTTTTATCTTTTAATAATTTATCCAAATGTATTGTTTAAAAGATTAGGCTATGTAAATAGGGTTTTATTTTCAGGGTAAGAGATTTTATGTTTGTGAAACATTAGAAATTAATTAACTAATTTCTGTATTATTTTAACTTTAAATATTATTGGTTATTAGAAGAAACCAAGGATTTTTTCTGTGTTCCGCCTGGGTTTTCACCATGACCTTTGGGTTGGGCCCGTTTTTGTTGTAGGTTAGTTTTCCTGGGGTGGTTTACCTATTTTTCCTTCCACTGATCCCTTAGGGCGGGTACATATTGGTAGCTTCTGAGCGCGGTTAATCGCCACGATTCTTTGTTTCTCCCTAGTCTTTTATTTTATTAATATTTCTGATTTGTCCTCCAGTTCTTGGTTTCTTCTGGTACAACACTAATGAATTTATTTTTATTTGAGGGTTTTAATCTTATTTATTTCAGATTTTTAAAAGGGAATTTTTTTATTTTAATAAGAATGTGTAAGCCAAACCGGCTCTGCTAAGTAGCTAATAGTTGTCCCCTGTTTTTGCATGTGATCACCATGGACCGGAGACCGGTACAGCTTGAATTCCTGTTGAAGCAGGACTTAATCTACGAGTTAAATGTTCGAGGCATCCCTGCCAAAGAGTTACAAAGTGTGGTTGAGTTAAGGCAGAAACTGCACTCGGTTGTAGGATGTCCGGTGGATCTTCGATTTCTCGGTGAGTTCAATATTGAAACTCTATTTCTTAGCATCGAAGATAGATTAGATAATCTTAAATTGGAAATAGAATTAGGTGGTCTGAATTCAAAACAGAAGGCCCGAGTGGTGGGAAAGTTGAATAACTTATTCAACCGTGTTGTTGATCTTATGAATACAATTGAAGATGCTGTTGTGAGAGGAAAATGGGCATTACTGATGGCAGATATTGAACAGACCATCAGTCTGGTAAAAAAGATGAAACCCGATGCTGACCTTATCCAAACTGTGAGTAATACAGAAACGGTAGGCCTAGAACCGACTGGAATTTGCTCGCCAGTATTCCAGGAAGTTCCTGTGAGTGTAATCAAAGCTGAGGCCGCCCAACAATTTCCATCCCTGTCCCATGTGGACAGTTTGTCACATTGCTTGTCTCAAACTCATCTGAGTGTCCCTCCTCCCCAAATCACTCCTAATTTTTCCAACTTACCTCATCCTTTGGCTCGTGCATTAGAAACAGTGTACCGTTTCAATGATAGTTCACTCGAAAGAATTCTGGAATTCATTAAGTTTATTTGCGAGATCAAAACACAGGCAAAAATTTTTAACTTCAGTGAACAATCCTTGCTGGCCATAATTTCTTCTCAACTGAACGGTGGACTGCGTGATGTAGCTACGGATTCTGTGCTTAGTGGTTTGGATCTAGATAGATTCCATGAAAAGTTATTAGGAGTTTATTTTCCGATTAGAGCAAGAAGTTCTCTGCTTAATAAATATTTTTATCGAGTCCAAGAGGTTCAGGAACCTTTTGCTAAATATGTTCACTCAATAAAATTGTATGCCACTGTGTTCCGTTTAAATTTGTCTGAAAATGAAATTGTAAGCAACATAGTGGATGGTATGGCCCCTGAGACTCGGTCACAGGTAGTGTTTGAAGGTAGGCCTACTACATTCAGACAATTAGACACACTGTGTGCTAGGGTCAATTCTATTAGTTATTCAGACTCGCTTCGCTCTAATTCTCAGAGAAATCTTGTAAATATTCCCACTGATAGTAATCCAAGACAGGTGAGGCAACAGAATGGTGCTGTAGATAGGCGTAAATGTTTTCAGTGCGGAAGGTTTGGTCATGTGAGAAGTAATTGTCCTGATCTCAGACGACGCCCTGATAATGGAAGTAATGACCAGTCTGCTCAAAGCCAATGAGATCGTGTACACCCCAGGTACCAGGGTGTACATGTTGTCACTCGCGGCAGTGGTCAGAACGTTCATCATCTTGATAACTGTCGTCATGAGCGTGTGAATGTGAACAGTGTGAATGGGAGTGGTTGTGTACATAATCAGAAAGTGTCTGATAAAATTGTAAATAATAATTTGAGAGATAAGCCTCACCGTGTAAATAAGTTTAATTTTAAGACTGGATTTGACTCTTCTAAGTGTAAATATAATTATAAGTTGTATCCCGAAGTAAATAATCCCAAATGTGTCTCTCGGAACGGACTTTTATGTGGAATTCGGGGTAATCTTGATAGCAGCTTGCCACTGATTAGTGTAGAATCATGTAACCATGTTCTCTCAGCGCTTTTAGATAGTGGAGCTGCGGTAAGCTTGCTCTCCTTAGATGCATTCAACAAGATGTGTTGTACGCAGAAAGTGCCTAAATTGAATAAAGATGTGGAGCCTTGTAGTACGGCCGACTCTAGGTCTCTGGACATCCGTGGTAAAGTTAAGTTGAAGATTCGGATTTTGAATTTCACTTGGACAATGGATTTTATTGTGGCAGATAATTTGATTATGCCCATGATTTTAGGTGCGAATTTCATGAAGCGTGCAGGCTTGTTGTTAGATATTAAGGAGCAGGAAGCATTTTTCAAATTTTGCCCAAGCGCAAAAGTTAAGTTTATCAAGCCCCCTTTTTTCTGCAAACCAATTAAGGCATCGAAGTTGGTTGAGCCTAATGGACCATGTTTGAATCTGGATCCGGACGATTCAGTGAATATGATTAGTGTGGACCTAAGTCATTTGACTCCATATGAAAGTGATAGAGTCAGTCAATTGCTTCATGGGTATCCGGATGTCTTAACAACCGAATTGGGACGTACCGATGTGCTAGAGTATGAGATCGAGCTTCTTGATTCTCAGCCAGTAAGGCGTCCGCCGTACAGACTCTGCCCGCCAAAACTCAAAATCTTAAAGGAACATGTCAAGACTATGTTGGACCAAGGTGTGATTAGGCCATCGAAGTCTAATTACAGTAGTCCGATTTTCTTGGTGGAGAAAAGTGGTGGTAAATTTCGTCCGGTCGTCGACTATAGATATCTTAACTCCAAAATCAAAATAGACTCTGTCCCTATGCCTGATTTACATTCTTCCTTTGGTTTCTTTTCGGGTGCTAAGTTCTTTACTTCTTTTGACTTAAATCAAGCTTATTATCAGATTCCACTTACAGAAAAGTCTAAGAGGTTGACCGCTTTCTGTACAGATTGGAACGTCTATGAATTTAATTGCGTCCCATTTGGCCTTGCCACGGGAGCTCAAGTCCTGACCAGACTACTGGACGGCATTTTCTCAGACGTGAAGTTTGAGTATGTGTACCATTACCTAGATGACTTGGTCATTTATTCTCAGTCCCTTGATGAGCATCTAGATCATGTGCGAGTTGTGCTCGAGCGCCTTAGGGCGGCTGGACTCACAGTTAACCCGGAGAAGGTCACTATGGCCGCCCGGAAACTGTCGTTTTTGGGCCATATTGTCTCTGCTGAGGGAGTGACAATTGACCCGGAACGGACTCGCGCTATTAGAGAATTTCGCCCTCCCAAAGATGTTAAAGGTGTTGCCAGGTTTATTGGCATGGTAAATTTCTTTCATAAATTTATTCCTAATCTTGCCCATATTGCTGCACCATTGAATGCCTTAAGAAGAAAAGGATGTAAATTTTCTTGGTCGGATGAGTGTCAAAAGGCTTTTGATGAGTTGAAACTTCATATTGCCAATCCGCCGGTTCTTATGATGCCAGATTTCTCAAAAAGATTCGTCATTCAAAGCGATGCGTCCCCAGTAGCTCTGGGATGTGTTTTGTTACAAGAATCTCCTGAAGGGCGTAGGCCAGTAGCTTATGCGTCCCGAATCTTGACTGCTCAGGAGAGAATTTATTCTATGTACGAGCTTGAGGCCTTGGCAGTGCTGTTCTCTGTAGAGAAGTTCCGCATGTACATTGAACATGTGGAATTTGATCTTGAAACAGACTGCCAAGCTCTCAGCTGGGTTTTGGCTAAACCTCGTACGACTGGTAGAATTGCCAGATGGGCGATTCGTCTTTCTGCATTTAAGTTTAATGCCAAGCATATTAGAGGTGTTGACAACCAGGTAGCCGACACCCTATCTAGAATGTTTCAAGTAGAACCTCAGTCAGAATCGAAACCAGTTGTCAGTCAGAGTTCTGAAATTCCCACGCAGTTAGTGGCGGGGATATTATCTGATTTTCCTCTGGCGTTTAAATCGATTCAAGAGTTTCAGGCTGGTGATGAGGTCATAGGTCCAATAATAGATAGAATTAAAGCTGGTGAGCAGTTGCCCCAGTATATTCTGAAATCAAATGTCCTTTATAGTGCTCCCACAAGAAGAATGCCGGCTAAAATTATTTTGCCTTCCGCATTAGTTGATATAGTATTCGCGTATTTTCATGAATCACCAGTTGGAGGTCACTTAGGTTTTGACAAAACTCGTAATAAGATCAGAGAATATTTCTTATGGAAAGGCATGGATGCCGATGTGAGGGCCAGAGTGAAGGCTTGTCGGATTTGTGTTTGTTCTAAGCCTGCACAGATGACCAAAGTAGGTTTCCTTGCATCTGAAATTCCTAAAGCCCCAATGGATAGAATATTCATTGATTATGTAGGAAAGTTCCCTCGATCAAAGTCGGGTAATACCTATATTTTAACTGCGGTAGATTCATTCACTAAGTTTGTTTGGATGTTCCCTGTCAGGGATTCCAATACTAACATTACTATAGAATGTCTGAAAAAGATATTTGCTGTCGTCGGATTTCCACGGTCTCTTGTGTCGGATAATGCGAGCTATTTTGTTTCAAGAAAATTTAATAATTTCTGTTTTGATCTGGGCATTAGGCATATTACTACGTCTCCTTATTTTCCCCAAGCCTCACATGTGGAGCGTTTTAATCGCAACCTGAAAGCAGCTTTAATTGCTTATCACTCTGAAGATCATTCTTCGTGGGATAACAATTTATATTGGCTTCAGTTTGCCTTTAATACTGCGAAGCATGAGGCGCACTTGTTCCCTCCTATATCCTTAATGTTGGGTTTCAGGCCAAATAATCCCTTGTGCAATCTTTGGTCGATTAATGACCTTTTACCTGACCATAGAGAATCTCATAAGGTGAAGGAAATGTGGAAAAGAGCCTCAGCCAACCTTAAACTTTCCCATAATAAGAGGATGCAAAGATACAATAAGGGTAGGCGTGAAGTTAAGTTTTCTGTAGGAGATGAAGTCTACGTAAAGAATTTCCCACGCAGTAATGCTGCTGCCAGATATACAGCAAAGTTAGCTCAGAGATTCAGAGGACCGTTTGTTATTGTAGAGTTTCTTACCCCAGTCACAGTATTGGTTAGGGACCGATCCACTGGACATACTTTTAAAACTCATGTTACCCACTTAAAAGGGAAATGAATTGCACGTTGAGTTCAATGTGTCTCTTTAAGTATGTTTCAGCTTCCGGATCTCCTGTGCTGATCACATGCAATTGTGAGTTCACCAGTTCAGCAAATTAATATGTCAATAATGGTTTTCAAATTATATTTTAGTAAAAAGTTTATTTTGTTTGTAGATGTTAGTTAAGAGTTATTTTAAGGAAATTGTAATTAGAAGCTTGCCTAAACGTTATTTAAAATTAAGTGAATTTTGTCACCTCCCCTTTGGATAATTTATTCTGTCTTAAACTAAACACCATTGTATTCCCCTATAGGGAAAATTGTCTTTGGTTCCTTTCTCTGCCGCTTCGTTTGAATATGTTACAGTTTTACTCCTTGGACGGCTGGTAGAGATGGGGACTTACTCACAAACAACTACAAGTCACACACCATCAAGAAATGGGTTACCCAAAAACTACCTCCTGTGCTGGTTGAGCTGACGCAGTCTTTCAGCTGAAAATTAACATCTTGAGGTTCCTCGTCTGCAATGTCAGCCAACAGCCAAATTTCACCACTGTGCCAGAATTGCCGGGGACGGTCTTGAGTGAGTGTGAGTGCATTACTATGGTAGGTGGGACCGGACGCGATACCTACCAAATCAAGGTATGACACCTCCTTTCTCTGTGACCCCCCTTATTTTGTTTGTAGTGCCTCAATCTGGTAGATTTCTTGCCTGCGGGCCAGAACCAGCGGCGTGTGAAACTCAGTGAAGAGACCCAAGTGGCTTTACTCCGAAGTTAGCCTCATAAGAGTTCTGTAGCCTAGGGTGGCGGACCTCTTCCTGTTTGATGCCATACCATATTGTGGTGTTGGGACCGAAGAGGATGTGACTAGTACATGGATGATTTTTTGTTCAAGAATTATTATGTGAGTCTCCCATCTTCATACCAGACTGTTCCAGCTTTCAAATTTTTCCCTCTTAATTCACTAACCTAATGTAATTGATTTTTTGCTCTATTGGTTCTGCTAAAAAGTGTATTAAAACATAATATGTTTTAAGTCAAGGGGCAGGTGAATTGTGCTGTTACACAAAGGTAAATGTTGCACTTGTTCTTGTGGCAGCATTGGAAGCAGCTGTAGTTCCGCTGGCCACCAACAGAGAGTGCTGTTTCAGGCATTATTTTACAAAATTATTAATCATAATTAGGATAATTAATTGCTTTTAGGACATTATAGTATTCATTAATTTATTTAAGCTCTGACATTATATCTGAAAGTGTGTTTTGCTCTCAAAACATTATGAAGCAAATTTCTATTATAGTCTGCTGTTTGTGTTTCTCCTTGTACTCAATAGAGCGCGCCTGCTTACTGTTTCTATTGGCCGTCTGCTCTGGGTTACCGACATTTCCGGATAGCATCTGTTTTCCTGTTTATATCTGCAATGGCGACCAAACAAAGAGAGTTGTGCTGGTCACCGGTTTCCTTTTTGGAGCCCGTTTAATTGGTTTTAGAAGCTCTTCTCATTGTTGGTTGTTATATTAACTCTTTGGGTTTGTATTTTTGAGCATGTTGGTATAATTGCTTTAAGCTTATTTGGGTAAGTACCTTATTTTGATTGAAAATGTTTTAGGCTTTGCTGGATTTCGCGCCAATAGTGGGGTCCTTCTTGTTCTTCGCTGTAGTAGATGCGTAGGCTTTAGTAGGCACTCATATTAGGTGGGTTTTGATCCCCGGCGGTAATTCTCCTCTTTTTTATTCCTGTGTGAATCTTAGTGTAGTTATATAGAAATTGTGACCTCGCTTCTCTGTTTTTGCCGTTAGTCTGGGTACGCCCACTTGGTTGCCATCTTGCTTGTTTTATTTCTTGGCTCTTATACAAACCCAAGCTGTTTGTTCCCTAATTACTTTTCGTCTTTCATATTATGTAAAATTTTATTGGCGTATTAGTTTTTAATTCAGCTGCTCATTCTCTTCCGGGCCATCGCAGATATCCTGCTGAAGAGAGTTTCAGAGACGGCTCTCAACAGTTAATCTTCGTCTCTTTTCACTCAATGAGATAACTAAATTTCTGGGGCGCCCATTTTTATTTGTAAATATCAACGCAAATAACTCAAACCTTTTAAATGGCTTAATGAAATAAATACATGTAATTGAACAAGCCAAGCTGTATTTTTATCTTTTAATAATTTATCCAAATGTATTGTTTAAAAGATTAGGCTATGTAAATAGGGTTTTATTTTCAGGGTAAGAGATTTTATGTTTGTGAAACATTAGAAATTAATTAACTAATTTCTGTATTATTTTAACTTTAAATATTATTGGTTATTAGAAGAAACCAAGGATTTTTTCTGTGTTCCGCCTGGGTTTTCACCATGACCTTTGGGTTGGGCCCGTTTTTGTTGTAGGTTAGTTTTCCTGGGGTGGTTTACCTATTTTTCCTTCCACTGATCCCTTAGGGCGGGTACACACCATCACCTACATCATCATTTTGAAATACTACTACTACCACCATCACCAACATCATCATTTTGAAATACTACTACTACCACCATCACCAACATCATCATTTTGAAATACTACTACTACCACCATCACCAACATCATCATTTTGAAATACTACTACTACCACCATCACCAACATCATCATTTTGAAATACTACTACTACCACCATCACCAACATCATCATTTTGAAATACTACTACTACCACCATCACCAACATCATCATTTTGAAATACTACTACTACCACCATCACCAACATCATCATTTTGAAATACTACTACTACCACCATCACCAACATCATCATTTTGAAATACTACTACTACCACCATCACCAACATCATCATTTT
>CAXKWD010000173.1:0-126949 GCA_964059195.1 Ectobius pallidus
ACGATACAGAAAGCAAAAACGCTGCTGACACATATTATTCGTAAAATCCTCAGAATAAACGTCCAACAGTAGTGGGTAGCAAAGGAAACGTTCTTACACAAAGCGATTTAAACAATATGTGCATGCCTATCACGCTGGTCGTGAAACATGGACTGAAGGCAAGAAATGTCATGTTTATTGGCTAAATTTCAGGATTATCTCTCCTATTGAATGTGTTTAACTAATATACTAAATGCGTATAGCTTGTTTGCTTTCTACAGACAATTTTTTTATGATTCAGGAATGTGTCACTGGCTGACCAAAACCGAATGCGAAGACTAATTATCTGTTTCACTCTAATAAATATGTTAGTGACATGATCCGCTAGAGAAGTAACTCGCTTCGTAACCCCTCATTAAAGTTCTCAGGAAATTCTTTTTTCTGAACTGACACCGTATCGGAGTCTGTGTATTTAGACTGCCTTATAGCCTATTTTCACTTAGTCATACTTACTTAATCAATGACATTAGACAATTCCTAAGCAAGCTAAAGGAATTTTATATATTTTATGGAACCCGAAGGATCATTTGCGCGCTTACCTGAGCCCGCCATTCAACTCTATTCTGTGCCAACCCCATCTAACCATCCCTTGCAAAACCTACTTCCTTAAATCTATCTAAATATTGTCCTCCCACCTATGTCTAGGTTTTCCAAGTGGGCTTTTACATTCGGGTCTCCCAGTCAATAATTTTGAGATATGTCTTTCCTTCCCATACGTGCAACATGTCCAGCCCATTTCATCCTCCATGATTTAATTAGTCTAACTATAGTGTATCCGGTGACGAGTACAGGTTATGAGGCTCGTCGTTATACATTTATCCTCAGTCCCTATTTTCATCTATCTTAGGCTCAAATATTTTCCTAAGCACCCTGTTTTCGAATACTCTTAGATATTATTCTTCCCGAAGACTAAACGATCATGTCTCACATCCATATAACACAACCGGCAGGAAAAAACCTAAATAAGTGTGGGAAGAGTTTAGGATTTTTCAGGGTAAAAAATTAAAATGTGAACTTTTTAGAATTTTGCCGTCTGTTACAAGCTAAAAGGTATGTCTGCCAAATTTCAAGTTACTAGCTCAGCTGGAAGTGGGAAAACATTAATGGTGTATTTTATGGAGTAAATTTCGATTGATATTAAAGGATGAAATAGCGAGGATGATTCATGGTATGTAAATATCCAATTCGGCATTTGATATTACAACTGGGATAAGCATGAAAAAAATAAAATGCAAAATTGGCTGGCTACGGGATTTGAACCTGGGACCTCTCGAATGCGAGTCCAAGACGTTACCATCTCGACAACCTCTCTCGGTTTACGGAAATTATAGTGTATTGCAAATTCCAAAGCCCTATGTGATAATACTGTTGTCATGAAAACTGAGCAGAGACTTTAAAGTGCGTCCGCCCTTTTGAAGGTTTTTTAGGGTTAAAAATTAAAAAATTGAATTTTTTGGAATTCTCCCTTCGGTTACAGGCTAAAAGGTGTAAGTGTGCCAAATATAAAGTTTCTAGCTCATCTGAAAGTGGGTAAACATTAATGTCAGTGAGTGAATGAATGAGTCAGCCTTGCGGCTTTATATTGTAACAAGGGCTCGTCAGGGTTCAAAATGAGAACACCGAGTTTATAATTGAAGGATGGAGGATTCTTTATTTCCTACAACAATTGTCAATACAGCCAGAAAACTCCAGACTATTCACCAGTTCACTGTCCTGTTCAGTGCTCACTCTCACTGTGCTCAGTCCTAATTACAGCACTGTTCCGTTCGCACACCCTGTGCGGACTCCCAGTCGAGATAATCCCACGTCGCGCCGGTCAACTCCACAGTCCTCGCTGCCCCTGTACGATCCACCCGTCGCGCAGAGTTCCCCGGGACGGCACTGCCTCAGCCCAGATCAGCTCACCAGCTCTTCCGTTCACCCTTCCCTCCGGTCACTAGTTCCCCGTTGACTAGCTCTTCCGCTCTCGGGTCCCTCCGGTCACTGGCTCCTCAGCTTCCCAAGACACACTCACTTGAGGCCGCGCTGATCAGTCCCCTCCGTCCAGCTCACCCTCTGACGCTGACGCTCGCCGCTACTCACGGACTGCCTCTCCGACTGTTCCCTCGTTGACCCTCTGACTCTTCACGGACTGTCTCTCCTCTGATGTACTGACTCTTCACACTGAACTGAACTCTCCGCTCGCTCGCGGAGCCGAATATTCCAGAGCCCCGCCCGCGCATGGTCTAGGATGTCCGCGCGGGGCGCCGTCACAGCCCTTAGCGCGTGGCTCCACCTCTGGCCCCTCCCACGAGCGCGCACCGTCACTCACCGCGCCGTGCCAGGGAGTAGGCCGCACCCGTCGGCGCGCGGCTCCAATCAGCAATAAGAGGGCCGTCCCTTTCTGGATTTATCTAATTCTAGTTCTTTCGGCCCGAGTCCTTCTTCTGTCAGCTTCTAGGCTTTTCTGGGCTTTGTCACAATGTTATAGGGAATGGAAACCTCTTTCTGCATAAGACTTGTAGTTATCTTGCACTGAAGGAAGTTTTCGTGTAGGCCTGAATCCTTAGACTAAAAAATAGACTTTACTCTACAATAAACAAAACAATATTATGTTAGTGTTAAATTAAAGACAAATATCTATTCATTTCTTTACAAGTTCTATAAGGGTAGTGTTAAAACTACGCCTATATGAATGACACTATAAATGAAACGCTTCCTTGCACTACATTACAAAATACACATCACCTTCCTGCCTCTGTTATAAATGAAACATTTCTTATTTGAAATGTACTTAAAACGCCTGTGGTTTTAAGAATATAATTAATATAAATTTTCTCTAACGTTAAACCAGGCAAAATAACTGTAATATAATGACGCCTCTGTCTTTTTTTCTTCTTCAAATTATTTTTTTTCCAACGGGTATTAAAATAACTATTAATATCTCGTTTCCATTACATGATAATTTTGTGTTTGTATTATCATTAATTTTCAAAATATAAAATTGGATATCATGAAAGTTTTCATTGAAAAGGCGATTTCTTGGATTACTTTTTGCGGTGGAGTATGTTTTGTGAATAAAGCAAATGGAACGGCGTTTTAACGATATAGACGTAGTTTTGATAGAACCAAGTTAAAGAGAATGAACATTTTTTTCAAGAAAAATTTAATAAATACCTCACAGGTCCCTTAGGATGTATAAGTAAATCATAAGTTGAAGTTTAAGTAGTTAGTGCTTGTATTTAGATGTGATAAAGATTCAAATTTTAGTGGACTGCAAAGGTTTGGTAAGGTGAGGTTTGACTTTTGGTTTTCGAATTATGCAGGATGAATATCGGAAAAGTCCTTAAATTGAAGACATCAAGAGTAAAGATAGCGCATAATGAGTACCTATGTTCACATTATTTATAATTTTACTTAACACTTCACGAGAATTAATACATCATAATGGTTTCCATGGATACACAACGCATAATGATACCTCTTCAGAATTTTTTTAAATTTATTCTGGAGATTTAAAATATGTTCAAATAAGATAATTCAGTAAACGGTATAAATGATAGAGTAATTATAAGAGAGCTGTAAAACAACTCTCTAAAGATTAGTCACTGAATCGGAATGCCAACTCTAAAACCTTATGTCGAAACACACGATTGACTGAAGAACTATTGTCCAGAAGATTCTTGGCTAAGGAAATGGGATGATTGCTTAGGTGTTGCTGTTGCTGGTATCGAATGCTGCACAAAGTGATTTCATCTTTAATTTCAGAGATCTCCAAGTCACGGTGTAATGTAAAGTTGGAAACATACCACGTCGGCGAAGAGATTTAGATTCAAATTTTCTTAGAACTTCAGAAGAAAAGTTGTGTTACTTATAACTCCAACGTAGCAAAAAGGGATTAAATCTCTGAGAAGAAATGCTATTGGGGATTGGGTTGGTAAAGCAGAGGAATTACTCAACAAGTCAAGGAACTCAAAATACAGCACTCCATACGAATGCACTGTGAGTAATAAGTGTTCATGGATACATAAATGTAGAATTTCAATATAATATTCAGTATTGTTTTAATTTAAGAACTCAGACTCTTTGTATGGAGTAGGATCCCAGATACTGCAATCACAAAAGAATGTTCAAACTAAAAAAATTTAGAATACGGACATCAGTTATGCCACGACGATGACGCGACGCTCGCCTACGTTATGGCACCATGATTGTTCCGGCTTGTATCCAGCAATGACTATCTGTTAGGTAGCTGTTGGAATTGAAGTGCAGTAATTCATAAATAAATCCCCATTATTACTCTATTGGGATACTATTTGGTCTATTTGAATGACACTGTCCACTGTGACGCTGGTAATATGCTGAATTGTAATTTCCAATCGCTGAAATTAATTCATTATCATTATCCAGTAAAGATAAATAGATATATGATTTGAGGTTTTTCTGGCGAAGCATATGAAAGATGGCTTCTCGGGTTGACAGCCAAGTTTGAAGATCGATTTCCTCCGACCTTTCAAAGGCATCGCTGACTCCATCCTCAGGGATACTGGCAAGATGAGTCGTGTGGACGACTAGATGAGAAGTGTCGAGTGATGATTTCAAAGATAAATAGAATTTCTTAACAAGCCTGCGGATATATAAGCTATCACTTCTTATCTGCTATTAATTAAATTAATAAATTGGTTACTAGACGTCAGTGCTAATTGTAGGAAAATTCTCTTCTTACACCTAGTTTTCCTTCTACTCCATTGCCCTTTTAATTACCCAGAAGCGTAAAGTACACAAGGGCGAAAAGTAGAGCAATAGAACACAAGCGCCGAAAATTGTTGGGACCGGAGTATGACCTACGGTCGAGGGCTCCGGGGGTGGTGGAGGGCCCCCCCAAAAAATCAGTCATGTACACGTCATTGAAAAAAATGCTAATGATCCCTGCGTGAACGATGCAATGTGCATAACTTAAGTTTGGCAAGTTATACTCATTTTTTCTCTGCCTGACTCCCTTATATATTTAGTTGGCGACACTTCTAGCCCTAATAGCGCTCGCTTACAGGCGTTTGTTATTGAATTTTGAAGTTATTAATTCATTTCAAGGCATTTGTTTACGAAACATCGTTAGTTTTCTAGTTTTCTGGTCTTCTTTCATCAGTCTGAATCATGATTACAGCCTGCTGAAAACAACTTAATGGAATAATGAAACAATTTTTTCATAGATCCATGTCATATTATCATGATTATCCATAGATCATATTATGTAGATAGTGCAGTCACATTCCTTCTACACCACGGGGAAGGAACGTCTTTCTGCATCTTAATGATTATGATGTATCTTTGATGTTTCGATGACGATCTATAGATCGTCCCAGCCTTAAAAGACAGTATTGAGTTAAATGTAGTATTTGCATCTCACTTGCACTCGTACGTTCTGCAATTAGCTTCGTCCTTTTCTATCCCGACAATGTTGCCATTTTCCAAAGTGATAAATGTAATAATGTGATTGCGTGGTCTGATAGGGAATTTTCCGCCCTTTCTAATGATGTCAATTGTAAAGCCATAAATAATTAATATGAGGCCTATTTTTCATAATTACGTTATTTTGGCGGAAGTCAATATTTTTGCACATTAATAACTTATCACGCGATAGACAGAAAACTAATAATCAAAACAAGTAAAGATTTTTTTCTTGGACTGCCTGATGGTGAAAGAAAGTACTCCCTTTCCGTCGGCAATAAATTTTACATAAGAAGAAAGCTATATATTTTTTTATTAAGTGCTACCTGAAAATTCTCGGACGGCAACACAGAAAAGTTAGGTAGTGAGTAACATACTTTGGTATTGACTTTACGTTGGTGACTAAGCGAGAAGAAATGTTTATAGATGTCTGAAAAAGTATTTAAAACAAACCAGAGCTCTCTATCATGTAGCATTAATAAATTATCACAGTTTTCCCGAGCTCAGCATTCTCGCGCTCATGACTTGGTTGCTTTGAGATTTTGTGTACTCAGATGTTTCTAAGACTATCGTGTCTTCTTCAGAGCTCATTGTTATATAGTAGCTGTGTAGTGAAGTTTAACTTTGATGTGAAGTGGTTCTTGTGTTTTTTAAAATTAAATTTTATATTAATTATGAATAGAGGAACTAGAAATCTTAGTGTTGACAAATTGCGCAGTAAAGAGCGAATTATAGTATTAAATATACTTAATTATTTCTTGAAGAAAACGAACGTTACCCAGGCAATTAAAGAGATAGCAGAAGCTACCGGGTGTCCAGAAAGTTTACTGTATAGAATAAGAAAAGAAAAAACGAAAGGCCCTCTGAGAAGGAATAATACTACTCCCTGAGGATAGTGAACAGGCCTAAAGGCATGTAATGTATTTTAACTATTACTTCCCTTTATAATTATATTCTTGAAAATTATAACACAATAATAGTAATAATAATATCAATAATAATAATAATAATAATAATAATAATAATAATAGTATTAATGATGAAAAATAATATTATCGAAATGAAATTTAATATTAAATTTAACATTTATAAATTATTAGCTTAAAGGACCCGGCGTCACCTGGTTTTGTATTTTACTTGTAATTCGAAGTCAATTTTGGAGGAAGCCCCTTTAATTTTCAAAATTTAGGCCCTAGAGAAAGCACAACTTGTCACACTCAAGGACCCTATTACTTCTAAAGACCATGGAGGGTGGGGTTGAGGTAAGAAGGGACAGAAATTCCTATTAGTATTTCTTTTCTGTGTGTCAAGTCGTAAAATGAGCCAAAAGAATGTAGATTTAAACGTCATTTAATAGGGATTAAAACATTTAAGGGACTTTTTTCCCCCAAATTTAGTTTTACCTAAGTTTTTCTCCTGGTTCTGTTAGCTCTGTGTAAAGTCTGGCAAAAATTGATCAGAGAATTTAGATTTAAATAACATTTATACAATAGGGGTTGCAACATTTAAGGAGTGGTTTCATCCAAATAAACTTTGGTTAAAAATTTCTCTTGATTCAATAGGTTCTTGGTATAAAGTCTGATAAAATTGGTCAAAGGATGTAGATAAATATATATCACAAAATAGGGGTGAAAGATCTAAAATGTGGTTTGTTCCAAAATTAGTTTTCCTACCATTTTCTCCTGATTCTATACGTTCTGTGTACAAAGTCTGTTAAAAACACGTCAAGAATGTAGATCTAAATTTTGGTGGTGTAATAGGGGTAGAAACATTTAAAGGGTGGCTTCTTCCAAAATTAACTTCGCCTAATTTTTCTCTTGTTTTTATAGGGTCTGTGTGTAAAGTTTGGTAAAAATCGTTCAAACAATGTAGACTAGTAAAAAGATCACAAAGTAGGGATTGAAAATTTCGCAAGGGGTGTTTTTTTCGAGAATGATTGTCTCGTAGAATTTTTACTTGATTCCACAGGGTACACGTGTAACATTTTGTAGACATTGGTCAGAAAATGTAGATTTGTGGGCCTATAGAGAAAATATTACTCATGGGGGTTGAAAATAAGGGAAGAAGGGTGTGCCGTCGTTCTATCTGCAGGGCATGATTTACATTAATTATTATGTACAAGAAACAAATTTCGATGTTTTCACGAGGTTTAAGAGCTTTTTCACATCATGTGCCGGGCCTTGTAATGTGAGTAGATCTGGCATCAGTGCGCTGCATAAGACCAATACTGTCTTTTAAGGTTGGGACGGTCTATACACGAAAAAGCAGTGTACCTTTTGTCAAATACACGGGGATTAGAATTGAACACGGCTTATGTACAATTTGCGTGGTTATTTCACTATAGAACCATTCCAAGTCCGTACAATCTACTTTTATTAGTAGCCTATAGCTACTAAGGTAGAATTCTTTGTAATACTAGTCGATATTTTTACTAAAGAGTTTTTGCATGTTGTTTGACAAAAGATAATAAAAATTGTTTTAAATTAATTAAGACTAACCTTTCAGTTTTAACTACCAACTGGCAGTATGGTACTTTATAGGTGGTGGACGGAAAAAATGTATGTCTGTCTGTCTGTCAGTCAGTCCGTGTGTATGTACGCGCAATAACTCGAATAGGCTTTATCAGATTTTCATGCCTATTGATTTTGGGCGATCGTGTGTAATAAAGCCTCCATTTTCTGACTGCTTATAATTTGCTTCACACTTCAAGAGAATTAACAGTAGGCCTACTTACATCTTAATTCTTAACATGGTTTCCATGGATGCTCAACGCATAATGAGACATATTACAGGAACGGCAGTAGACATTTGTTAACATAGCTTCCTTTAACGGGGCTCCAAGGTTTTCAAAGTTTAATTTAGGATAAATGTATGTTATCTGCAGTTATTTTTTTTCTATTCATTTTCTTCTAGTTGTACCTGTATAGCATTGGCTTTCTGTACCCAATGTCGGCTCAAGTCTGTCACATTTACGTTTGCGTAGTTCACGCGGAAACCTTCCGGTGCACCTGCGACGGTCACAGACTTGAGTATCAGGACCACTCAGTAGAATAACTACATAACCTTAATAATCGATTTCCCCGTAACATGGCAATATATCTTTGGAAGAAAGTATTGCGTTCGAATCTGTCATTCGATTTCTAGTTTTCATATTTCAGGTTTTGAAGTTCCCAGAACGTAAAAATTCAATTTTTGGAATCAGGTCTGTCTGCCTTTCTTTGTGAATGTGTTTGTGAACGTTATTCAAAATGAAAAGTCATAAAAACAAAGTATTATTACTATAATTATTATTATTATTATTATTATTATTATTATTATTATTATTATTATTATTATTATTTGAGTTAAGTATCTTCTGGGGAAGAGATACGAAGCAAAGCGTCGACTTTCTGTTTTTCCTTAGCATTTTACGGCAGGTAAATTTTGTTTTTCGCAATTCTCGAATTCGGCTCAGACGATTTGGTTTGATATTTTAAAACACAAAGTACACATAGACTACTGAGAGCATTAAAGCATTTCTCGTAGGCCTATAAATGTTCTAAGGAATAGTTATAAACTACTCGTTCCATCAAAATATTCAAGTTTTATGTCTTGACTTGGCAAATAATAGGCTAAGGATCTGAACAAATGATATTAAATTTTGTTTCAGTTTTCTTTGCCGTGACTTGAGCTATCAAATGCATTGCACTACTTGGCTATTACCAAAATTTGATTTAAATTAAGCATTACTTATATTAAATAGTTATACAAAACATTCCATAAAATTCTGAAGAAACTGTTAGAATGTCAACCATTAGAATTGTACTGAAATAAATTTGTAGAAAATCATAGTCTAAACTCAAGAGTGGAAGTAGCCTTCAGATGTTTATTGCAAGAACCATTTGGCTAGAATCGTTGAAAAAACTGAATATTACATGAAACGGAAACTTTAAACTAGCCATCATCTCAGAATGGAGTCAAAAAATAAAAATCCTCGCATATACGTCGTTTTAAATGAGTTCAAGGAATGTTCCTGCAAAATGGAACGAGTTTGGTCGTGATTGCCTTATAAATAAATTTACACACAAACAAAGGAAATGCCGAACGATCGAGTTAAAACAGGGCCTCTGTTTGCTAAGTCCGTTTATACTTTATTTCATTATGAATTTAACTATAGTGCGTAAGTTATACAGTTTATATTAATTGCTAGGATAGCAGATGTTAGAATATTTTCATTTTACACACATCGTAATATTTCTGATATAATATAACATTTGTTTTGTGTATACTACAGTATAGGCTATGTATTTAACTATGGTCCTTATGATTCAAAATTTATATTAGTAGGGTAGCAGCTGTTAGTATTTTTCAGCTTTTATCCATTGAAAGTTTCCTGCATAAATACCTACATGTTGTGTGAATATATATATATATATATATATATATATATGTATATATATAAGGGTAATATAATATTACGTATTGAACACTACACACCTAACATGCTGTATAGTAAAATCATTATTGTTACAGCACACACAGGACGACTTAAATGTCATTTCAGATTGCCATACGTGTACATACCCCAGTGGTGTAGGCCAGGTTGGTAGGTGGAAGCAATAAAACTAATGAAAACATTAATTAGTTAATATCATCCACTTCCGGAAGATCGTATAAACCCATAACCCCGTAATAGTATGACTGAAAAAACGAACCAACAGTGTGTAAAATACTTGTTGAGTATAGATTATAGAGACTAAAAGAATGTCTTATTTAAATCCGCAATTCGCATGAATCAGACCTGCGCGAGAATGCCACTTCGAAACCATTCCACAAGTTCATATTGCTACCGTGCATTCTTGTCTCCCCACTGATAAAACAAGTCCGTCTCCACATATCCAAATCAAGCAAGGATAGGTTGGATACAGCCAATTCTCTGTTGGTATCACGAAGTAACATTTTGTTAATTTCCTTTTAATGCTTTGCTAAATATAAACAAGCAATATTTCACCTCAAACGACATTACTATTACAATGTAAATAAAATCAGGTAAACTGATTGCCAGAATGATTTTGTTTAATCAGTGATAATTGCAGTTATGATATGCAGAAGTTATTTTTGTTATCGATTTCCGAGTTAAGCTCCAGACCGATTCATTAGGCAGGGCTTACGGAAGAACAGAGGTCTAAAGTTTGATAAGCATATGTGAAGAAATACGTGGGTAGTATATTCTCATGTAGTGTCCAACAGAGACAATAATCTGTGGCTCATGAATGCTTATATATCTATCTTGAATGTTTACTGTACAATAGCAGTGGGAGCCCGGTCACAATAATCACTACTTAGTGTGCCTCACAGTACTCCATATGACATAACTTTTCTGTCTGTGAGGTAGACCATTAGGGCAATCAGTCATAGGAGAGAGGTTCCATCTGACGCTGTGAATTGAACTCCGGCTTAGCTCAGTTGGTAGGGCATTGGCGCGAATAGCCAAAGGTCCTGGGTTCAAGTCCCGGTGCCGGAGGAATTTTTCTCCTATAATATTCTCATGTAATGTCAAACAGAGACAATAATCTGTGGTTCATGAATGCTTATATATCTACCGTGGTATTCTGTTTCTCTTATGGACGAATAACTTAATATGAGACCTAATATTAATTCCCATAGTGCTGAATCTACAGAAGATCCGAAAGAATTGTGATGCATACACGTATTAGAATTACGTTATCAGAAAATAAGGCTAGTTTATATGATGACAGTAGTTTTCATAACCACCTTCCTGAAGATTTCGTGAAGATAATTACACCTATTTTCTTTTAAAACTAATACCAATGCAACCACACGTTTCATGTTATTTCTGATGTTCAAGTTGTTGTAATCCCACATAGACGTTTGAAACATCGAACACGTATCAATCCAGGTATTTCACAATTTCCTCACTTCCCCACTTCATATTACAAAACGCGAAAAAAGGCTAAATAAGCGTAAAGTATTATAATTACTATTATAGTTTCGTGAAAAGTTGGAATCTGCCGAAACTGCGTAGAGTCGTAACTCATTGCCGCCAGTACACTTCGCGCTTGCACAATCAAGCAAACATCATTTGCGAAACTTAAATACAAAATCTAATTTCGTCGTGTAAACTAACATTAACTAGTAAACTAGCAATAGCAATAAACGATTACAATTTAATACATTGGTAAATGGTTACATCCGCAACCAATTGAAAGAGCAAGAGTTTGTTTATATGTAAGGGAAGTACATGACTTAGAAGAGATGCTATTAGAATTATTTATGCCATGTTACAAATGTGTTACACAAATGTGTTACACAAATGTGTTACACAAACAATACATAGCCTACTGAAAAGCTAAAACATTTATATGGACATTTCTTCGTATAAGTTACCTAAAGGATAGAAGTTATAAGCTACTCATCTCATCCAAAATTCAAGTATAAGCATTTCCTTCGCAAATCACAACGGAACCTAAAAAACTGAATGCGTACCCCCGCAATAAAGTAATTTACACTACATCTTATTATGAGAGGTAGAGAAGGTCATGTTGGCCCCAGAATTTTACTTTCTAAACCCACAAAATAGTTACTAGGCCTATATGTAGAGAAAGTATTGTGTTTGATCCTTCATTCCTTAAATTTTGTACTCAAACTGCAATATAAGAGCTAAAAAAAGTGTCGAAGTATTTTATCGTATATTTTTTCTGAACGGTAGGTTTAAGATACTTATTTCACCAAAAATGCAAGTTTTAAATCTAACCTGGCTAGTAATATGCTTCTGAACGAGACCTAAGTTTACTCCCGCAATTCAGCCACGTTTCTATGTTATAATATGAAGGGTAGAGAAAGTCAATTCAGAGTTTCGTGTTAGAATTTTAAATACTTCCTTAATCCTGAAAATGGAATCAAGCCTGCCATGTTTCTTGATTGCTTGACCACAATGCTATCCATTATGATGAACCAGCAAAAAGCATTGGGATATTTTCCTCATATGGGCTACTTAACAGCGAGGATTGTACGAAAAGTATAAATAATAGCTTTATAATGAAAGTTGTCACTTATTTCTATCAGTTTTACCTCCATGTTGGATGGACGTTTACGCAGCCAACGCCGCTCGGGCCTTATAGGACAGCAACCTGTCAGGGGCGAAATTCTCTTTAGATCACATACATTTTGTGACCGGACTAGGGCATGGTGAAGCCTCTCGGGTTGAGTGATCAGCCCAATGCTGGAGCCACCTCCTACACAGCAAGAAAACATAAGGACGAGATATACCAGTCACACAAACACTCATTCCGAAGAGAGCGTGGATGGGTTGAAGGTGATGATGACGGTCAGATGATATCCGGCGACCACAAAGGGATTAATTTTCCCGACATTCGCCTCACAGATGAGGAAAATCCCACTTAGAAAACATGTCCCAACTGGGAATCGAACCTGGGCCCGCTACGAGTGGAGAAACAACGGACCTCTAAGTCACAATGTTGGTTGAATAGTACAAAATGTTTACATGCATATTAATATTCTGAAAAACATACTAAATAACGAATAGAAGACGACCATTATATCATTATTATTATTATTATTATTATTATTATTATTTAGTTTTCGGTTTTCGTTACTGTTGAAGTGGCATGAACGAAGAACCCATTACATTATTTGAGTAATGCGAAAATTTGTAATTAATGTTAACAAGTTAGTTGAATGAACTGTTAAAAGATTATGTTGCATATATTTGAAAGGAAACATTAAAAGAGACGGTTCGAAATGTGAACATTAAAAAATAAACATCATGCAATATTTGTACTTACACACACAAGAGCTCCCAGTTTGGTGCATTACTTTCTTGGTAGCACTCAAAAGAGGGAAACTTACACGAAAACCAAATTAGATGTCACGTCCGTGTCGACATAGGGTAGACTATGACGCAAAACAATTTTCTTAATCCTCCTTGCCATTATGTTTGATCTCAACTTATTTTTCCGAAAATTGCGCTCTTAATTTTCCTTCAGTTAACTTGCATATTCAGTCCAAGTGTCTCTCAGACTTTTAAAGAATAAGAGGATCAAGGTCAAAACATTTCATTCTTTCAGACAATGGAGTAAAGGATAGAAAATACTGTAAGAAAGTTATGAGTTGATAATTAATTAATTCCTTTATTACAACCAATGGTCATATTAAGATCAATGAAGCACTGGTGGAATGATATATGGAAAAACCACCACAAATTCTACATGGATCCACCGAGATTCGATCCCGGATCCCAACGGTGGAATGTGAGCGGTTTAACCACTCAGCCATGGGGTCGCCCTACGAGTAGTAATGAAAATCTATTACTTACTAATGGTCGGTTCTACAGACCGTAAAGGACATTGGCCTCTATAATCACTTGTTTCTATTCATCTCGGTCCTCATCTATCTATATCCAGCGTTTAACATTATCTTTCTAAGGTCATGTTCGATATCTGCAAGCCAACTTCATCTAGGCCTTCCTGTTCTCCTCCTCCTTTCAGGTTTCTCTGTGTATACCTAATAATCGAGTGCGTTTCTGGCAATCATTGTGCATGTCCTCCCAACTATTTTCTAAGTTTAATTTTGCCAACAATATCTGGTTGACGAAACACTCTGCATTTGTCCTCATTCACCATCCATTTTCTCTCTTATTGCTCTAAACATCACGATTTTCCTTTCCCATCATAATAAACATTGTTAATCTCTAACCGTAGTCGTAAGACTGTAAGACTGTCGTGTATATTTTCATTTTAATATACTCGCTCAATTCCTGGATTTGAACATCCCTCTCTGCAGTTATTATTCAGCCTAAATATCTAATTATTTCTACTTGGAATTCCTTTCCTTGCAAATCATATTCCTTCCTCTTGCACCTTCTTTATTTATCATGGTCATATAGGTCTACTTGGTTTATTTGCGTTCTCTTATAGACCTATTACTGAAGATTAAACAATCCATTATGTTATTTCCACTTCAGTATCCACGGAAACAGAATCAATATTTTAGGATAAGTAAAACGAAAATATACCTAGGTAATGTATCATCAAAATATAAAAACATTACAGATAAAAGTCTGAATAGGTTTACGGACTCGAAATCTGAAAGAAATGAAACATGGATCACAGGAATAATTAATATCATCAGAGAAAGGTATTGGATAATATGTATATAATGTATTAAACGTAAGTCCAATAACAAAAGGTCATGTATAGGCCCATAAAATATCAAGCCTAGTAATTAAGATTTCTAATATGTATCAAAGTCTAAAATAATCCAAAAAACTCGTGTAGATTTATTTTACAGAACTGATTTATCGTCTTAATAGTTATTTTAAAATTAATATTAATATATTTAAAACTAACTTCTCATTTCTGCAGGAAATACAAACATTGTCTGGCCCTTCTTCACAACGGGAATGGGACATACAGATGCTGTGGGATCTACATTTGCAAGACTGGAGATGACTGCGGAAGAAGGAAAATGTGTTTTCTGTGTTAATGTGAAGTGAATATCATTTTAATGTGAGTAAAAGGCGAAATAAGTAGTTAAAGAAATTGATAGGACTGTAGATCACATGTCAATTGAAAGAGACATGCGAACATTAACTTATACAGGTGATAATTGCGGAGGAAGGAAATTATTTTAAGTTAGGTGGTTTGAAAGTCGCTGTAATGTAAAGTTTAGTTAAGTAGAAAATATAAATAAACATATTTATAGGACCACAGACCAGATCTCATCTCCAAACTAAATAGTTGCAATTTGATTAACATCGCATCTGCTTAATATTTTCCCTCTACACTCGTGGTCTACTTACTGTACCTGCCTTCTCAATCTCCAAGTTACAAATTTTTCAAAGAGCTCATTCTTTTCACTGTTTTAGTGACTTTTGGAAATCATGTCTCACAGATTGCCGGATAAGGTAATTTCCTCAAATTGGTTAAAAGAGAAGTGGTCTGTGGTGAATCGCTGCTTTGTTTAATACAGAACAGCGAAAACGGAGCCTAACGTCTGTTATTCCTTTACAATCTCATACTGACTGCAAAATAATGAAATTTATAGTTTTTAATCCTGAGCTTAAGTTAAAAGGAATAACAGAAAATCCTATCCTTCGCGTCCACGTTCGCAGGCTTTGGTAATGCAGTTGAAGAAATATTGAAATCGACTGCAGCCAAGAAGGAAGGGTGCAATTGCACTGATAGCATGCTTTAAATGGCCGGCTGTTCAGGCCAGCTCCGTTATTGTATGGAACATGTATTACCCATTAAAACCGTATTAACTGTAGTTTATAAATAAGATTTATAACTTTTATAATGTATTGCGGACTCTAACGCATGCTCACGTGGGGGAATAGGTACTCCTGAGCATGTGGTTTGGGAATGTCAAAACACTGCTCAGTTGAGGGAGCCCTTTCAGAGTCTATGTCAAGGTAGGGAAATAGGGAACTCGTACATAGGAAATGAGCTAGAAGGCAAACTGGGAAAACAAGCAGCAGAGGAAATGGAAATAGAAACAGTTTATCACAGGACATCAAAATCAAATATCGAGGTAGAAATAGAAGAAAGGGGCTACAGGACTGACAGAGCAGATGGGACACCACAACAGAAGGAGCAACAACGACGTCTTTTTTTCCTCCATTAAAGAAAGACTCTCAGACTAAATTAAGCACCTTGTTTCACAGCATTAGTATCAGGTGACGGCAAAACGAAATATACGAGCATAGATTCCGCATTTCAGATGACCATACTTGCTCATGCAACGCAGGCCAACAAACTGTCAATAATATAATATTTGAATGTTCCGAACTAAAACAACAGAGAACCAAGATAATAGCAGAAATCAGGAAGAAAGGAGGACACTGGCCAGCCACCACACATCACTTAGTGCAAAAATATCTTAGACCTTTCCAGAACTTATGTAATTCAATAGAGCATTGAAGTGTTAGTAGCATTAAATGCAAAAGCGTAAAATTGTAAAATCCAGATATGTGGTTATTCAAGAGAACAGCACAAGTAGACACAACAAGTAGACGTTTGTGCACAAAGTGGTTTAGAAATTACGCACGCTTATCAACTATATTGCCAGTTTCTGATCGTGTGAAACAAGAATTCCAAGTCTATTGATTGGTTAATTTGCACTGAAGAAAGTTTCCGTATAATTATGAAGTCCTCAGACTGGAAAATAGAATATACTCTGTCCCAAAGAAAACAATATTATATTAGACAAATAACCATTGGCTTTACTACAAATTCTACTATTGAAGTGTAGACCTATTCAGTGAACTTTCACAATGTTAAAATAGTGTAAATTTTTTTATTTGAAACATACATAACTTCCTCTGCCCAAATAAAAATTTCCCTTCTAGTATAAAATATTATATCTGACAAACTAAGAAGCGAATGACTAAAGCTACGCAACTAAACTCATTAGTGATTTCTATGAGAATTATCGATAGTAAATGACATCATCCTTCAAAAAGATATGCTAATAGCTAAAAATAGATAACTTGCTCATTTTATCCAATTTTATTGAGATATACACGTTCCAATTACACAATATCGCTAATGCAAGTTAGGTTAGAATTAACCAAATAAGTGTGATTGACATATATTCTCCTATGTAGGATATGAATAATATATGGCACATGTAGCCTATAATTTTGTTATTGTTAATATCTACTATCAGCTTTGTTAGAACTTAAACTAGTCTCTTGAAGAGTGAATCTCTTAACATTGTTTTATATAATTGTACCATACACACATGTGTTAATTTTAATATATAATCATAAGACTTTACAACCTTATACATTTGCAGACACTTGTAAACAAGGTTGGTACATATTGCACTTAACATATCTTAATTTTTCTACAAACTTTGTAAATATATATAATACCAACAGGTACTTTATTGTGATTTTTAATGAAAACTGAATTTTGTTGTAATGATCTTGATTATCAGTAATTGAATAAATTAACCAATAATAACTGTTTTTATCATTAGGTCTAACCATTTTAATCTGTCAACTAGTGTCTTACATTTAATTCGATGTGATAGTAATGAATATTAGATCTATTGTATTATGATACTTCACATGTTTAATATGACATTTTAACGTTTATACGTTATTAAATATTGTGTATATTAATATAATTTATGCCAACAGGTTTTTCTAAACTAACTGATTATTTGCTAATGTCAATATAATAAAATACATGGTGAATAATAGTTCAATTCATTTTCTATTTTCTTATTATTAACATAATTACAGTAATTTTTACATTTTATAAATCAATACACGTTTCTTTATAGTCTTTCGCTTCATTAGTTAATTAATTTTTGAGGGTTTAGGCTAAGAAATTATCTTACAACTCCTAATTATGTCTGACATTCTCTTCATGTAAATTGGTTGTAAAAATGAAGATGATGTCGTTATTACATCGCATCGCATTCCTGATACATAACCCAAATAAAATCTGATTAGTGCAGTCGCGTAACTTTCTTTATTCTAAGCATGGCCAATATATCCTTATCACTTTACATTCTGATATAGATCATGAGGCCACATTGCAAAGAGTGTGCATTCAGTTGTTTCAATCTGATGCATAGCTTTATTGTTGACCAGACGAATTATTTTAAGTTGAGCTTTTAACATAATACGTCATGTTTTGAGGTCCACTGAATCCAAAAATTCTATTCACCACGTCTGTTTGTGTGTGTGTGTGTCTGTCTGTGAACAACTTAGCTCCAGAAAGGAAAGTCGTATGAAAACAAAATGTTGGTATTTGGGTTAGGTACCTTCTGAGGATGTGACACGAAGATTGGAGATGTCTTACACTTATTTTTAAGGGAACTTTTTCATGAAGAAAATTTCGTTTGACGCAATTTTTCTAAAAACGGCTCTAAAGATTTTGTTTAAATTTTCTATATGGGGTGCTTATACTAAGAGCGAAAACTTTTATTCGCAACATTTTTTTCCGAAAAAAAACTATCTGAAGGGTAGTTATAAGCCACCCACTCAGTACGCGATCTTTGCTCAAATAATAAAAATCCATATCATGAAAGTTTTCATTGAAACACAATTCCATGCACTACTTTGTGCGTTGGGGTATGTTTTGTATTATTGCAAATCAAAGCAAATGGAAGCCTCAAAGGACTTTTGAGTTATAAAATATGTAGTTTCGAGAAAACTAAGTTAAAAGGAATGAACATTACATCAAGAATGATTTAATGGTTCCGTCATAGGGTGCCTTAGAATATATAATTCAATCTTTCTAAATGCTTGCTGGATATTTTCAGTTTTAGTAGTTAGTTTGTGTTGACAGGAGATGAAGATTCAAGTCTCAGTGCAATTAAAATATTTGGTGTGGTTTGATTTTTAGTTTTCGAGTTACGCAGGTTGAATCTCGTAAAAGTCCTTAAGTACATGGTACCAAGAGTTCAGATCGTGTATAATAAGTATCCATTTTCACGTTATTTATAATTTTACTTAACACTTCACCAGGATAAACAGTACGTCTTAATGGTTTCCATGTATATACTTGGAATATTAATACGTAGAGAAGAAATATTTTTCAACGTGGCACAAAGGGCATCAAAATGTATATCTCTGAGAAGAAATACAATGGGGAACTCAGAAGGCAAAAGAGAGGAATTATAGAGCGGGCCATACTAATGTACTGTGAGTATTAAGTGTACAAAAGTAGGCTACATAAATATAGAATTTCAAAACAATATTTAATTTTGGTTAAATCTAAGATTTCAAACTAAGTGTACGGTGTTTGCTCTTTGTTATTTCATTCAGAACAGGACGTTAAAATTATTCAAATTTAGAATACGATCATCAATTATGCTACTTCTTTTATAGAGTTCATGAAATTAATAAACATGTCACTCATAGGTTAAATGTAAGTAAGTTACTGACTCTTCTTACACTTCTTATCTTTTCTACTATATTCCCTCATCTATAATCCCAAGTAGGCCTACTGTTCTTTTCAATGTACAGTGCATTTCACATAAGTGTTGGCCAATCGTGCAGGTTTCTGCTTCGCGGCTGCCACAGCTCAAACTCCCGAGCGATCGGGTAAAATATTTAGGCAAATAAAGTCGCTATCGGTGTAATGATTCCGGTTCTCACAATTACAGTTAAAATTGAAATAAAATTATCAAGAGATTTTGAAATGTCTTCCTCTTGCATCCACACAAAAATGGCGCCTTTTTAGGAAATTTTGTTTCACACGCATAAGTTCAGCTTCCGAGGTATAATTAATTTCTCTTGTGATAGTGTTTTTTAAGTTCTTTTATTGTATGGGGGTTTGAACTTGACACTTTATTTTTCAATTTCCCCCAAATAAATAAGTCATATGCAGTTTTCTTGATGTAAAAGAAAGTGTATCATTTCGGGTGGGCGGGTTGGACCGAATCATTCGCCAAGACATCTCTCTGCATAACCATCTATAACAAAATGCGTGTGATATTAGGTGTTTTATGAAGAGGATCTCGGTTTTAAAATACGGGTCCTTACAATTGGATTTTATCACTTATTTATTCAGAGTGACTGTAGCCATGTGAATTTTCTGAGTGCGTACACAATTTTAAAGAAACCTCTTGATGGGAAAATTAATTATATAGCATATTTTGTACAAAATCATATTTATTCATGTAACATAATATTGTTACTTGAGAGATTTGTGCGTGGGTAATATACACTATATTCATGTATTTAAAACATTTTTTTTCCAGAACTGATAATTAAAAGTTACCAGATCATTGTATTCTAAATAATATTTAGTTCTATCATAAAATCATTAGCTAACATTTACACGTAAATTTATGGAATCAAGTTGAGAACTGTACATGATCTTGCTTGCCCGTAGATTAGAACTGGGCAATCGAAATCAGCAATATTAGGCAAGGAAGAATATCGTCAAGAAATATGCGAGTGTGTTCCACTGACCGTCCGATACATCGAGTTCAAGTCCTGGCCACGGCACTCTAATTATAATTAGAGTGCCGTGTACATTAAAGTAATTACTAGACACAAACTTTCTTTCTTTCTTTCTTTATCGTAGTTTCACCTCTCCCTTTTAGGATTTAAGCGACCCAAGCCGCCCGGGCCTTACAGGGCCGCGACCTGTCGGGAGAGGGATTATCTTTGGATCACATACATACTTTTTTGACCAGACAAGGACATGGAGGGCCTCCCCGGATGAGTGATCAGCCCAATGCCGGGGCCACCTCCGAGACAACACGAACACATAGGACGAGACACACCATTCACACACACACTCACTCCAAACAAGGCGAGGATGGGATGAAGATGATAATGACGGCCAGATGATATCTGGGGACCACAAGGGCCTAAAGTTACCCGACATTTGTCTCAAAGGTGAGGAAAACCCCCAGAAAAAACCTCACCTAGGTAACTTGTTCCGACCAGGAATCGAACCCTGCGTGAGAGGATTGGACGCATCCCCTGAGCCACAGCGGTGGACAGACACAAACTAACTATAATTATAGTTAGTTTGTGTCTAGTAATTACTTTAATGTAAGGAAAGAATAAAATTATTATACTAATACCTAGTTTTAGCTTTTATAATAGTTAACTGTAGAACTGAATACTTGTTTGGATATTCTATCCTACCAGTCTATCAGAAGATCCATCGGCAATTTGGGGTTTTATTCCAGTACGAATAGGCTTCCTCCTGTATACGTACCTGAAAGCAAGAAAATGCCATTTGCAACATTTAATAGATAAAATATACTAAAGAAGTCCAGATTGAAATAAACCGAGCTACTATCTAGTAGAATTAATTATAAATTGTTTGGGCCTGATATATCAGAAAGCAAAGTAATACTTATTTTCCACTATCATTAAAATCAACACCACATAACAAATACAATAATCAATTTAATTTTAAAACAGTCAAAACAAAAACGAAAGCACTTCACTACGAAGGTCAAAGTATCTTAAGTTGTTATATAAGAAAGGAGAGGGTTGAAGTAATATGGAAATGTTTCTTGTACTTAGAGGTAATTTTGAAATAAGCTTTCGTTTCTTAGGTAGTATACTATAAACACTATATCCAGAAAAAAATTGAAGGCGAGTCTTAGTTTTAACTTCAAGATTATTAACTTCAAAACAATAGGTACCGGTATTTATTGTGAAAACTTTAACATCTATTTTTTGTTTATTTACATGTAAGTAGGCCTATATATACTGGACTGAAAATATTGTATTTTTATGCTCTTCAACATGGTTTTCGTTTGAACCAAATATCTTAGGGTAAAAAAAAAAAAAAAGAAGCTAAAGAGAAACGTCTGTAAAATGTAAAATAGGCTGACGCACTAATACAGAATGGCCGCTCAAAAGGAAATTGAATATATAAAAAATCCATGTATACCTGTTTTCAACTCTATGAATATAGTACAAATATTGATACAAAATTAAAAATAAATCAATTTCGTCAGCAATTATCATTGGTTCATTTGATATGGATTGACCCTCAAAAGCAAGATAAAGTAAGGATACTATTCGCTTTAAAGAGTTTTGCGTTGAGGATAATTCTGATTACATTTTTTTTTTAATAAAAATTCTTTCGATTAAATTCTGATCCGCACCACCCCATGAAATAATATTGTATTTAATTAATAATTTAAGTTGAGATAGTTTAACTTCTTGAATGGAAAGATTGTTTGATTGAAATTATGTTCATAATAGAATCCTCTGCCTTGTGCCTGGACTTAAAGTGAAGAATTTTGTTTTCCCGGTGATAATACTTAATTCATTCCGTGTAGACCAGTTATCAGATTCAGTCCTTATGTCCTTAAATATATAGGTATTAAACGCACGGCATTAAATATTCGTAACAATTAACTTCCCCATAACATAAGACTGAGGTAGAGAAAATATGTTAGGCCCTAAAATTGCATGTCGAATTTTCATAATTTCTTTCGTGTTTTGAGGTATACTGAACCAAAAAATTCTAATTTCATGTCTATATGTGGGTGTGTGTGAACTCTGCGTCGAAAACTAAAAAGTTGCATAAAAATTAATTCCTGTGTTTTTTTGTATCATTTTACATTAAAATATCATTTTTCGCTGTTATCGAAAACGGCTCTAATGATTAAAAAAAAAATTATACATAAACTATACATAGACTATTGAGATCTAAAATCTTTATTTCAAGAATTTTTGGTAGACCTTCATATTTTCTAAGAATAGTTATAAGCTAGTATTCATCGAAAAGTTCAAGTATTTGTTCATGACTTGGCTTTGAACGAATCCTAGACAACTGAATCAGCACATACACAAAGTCGCAATACGAATGTTTGAGGTAGTAATGTAGATTGTTTCACGCTAGAATTTTAATTCAATCTGTAACATTGTTACTATAAGTAGACTCCTGAAGATGCGTTCAACCCTGCTATGTCTTGATTACTTGGCCCGATCCTATACAATATATCACTAAAAAGCGTTGGGCAAATAATGTTCCCAATATATAGGCTGCCAAATTCCTCTTTCTTCTTAAAATGTATTCTTGCGAACGTTATAATTGCACTTTAAAGCCAAATTACTTATTTATTTCACTTTTGCCTCCCCATTGGATTGTAATTTACGTGGCCCACGCCGCCCTAGCCTTACACGACCGAGACCTGTCGGGAGAAGAATTTCCTGTGGATCACATATATACTTTTTTAACCAGACATGGTCATAAAGGGCTCATATTGGTCTCACTTACAATGGCCGAAAATCTTGCTGTATAGTGTGGAATATAAATCTATTACTGACTTACTTAATTACTTACTTACAGGGAACAGACAATTCCTAAGCAAGCTAAAGGAATAAATATGATCTATTTTATTGAACCTGGAGGTTCATTGCCCGGCTTACCTGAGCCCGCCATTCAACCCCACTCTGTTACAACATCTTAATTAAAGTTCATGTAACATTTTCTCTTAAAAAATATTTTCATGATTTTCACCAAAAATCATTCACCTCTTAAAAGCTTGAAGTCCTAAAATGACAACCATTTTACAAGAAACCGACGTAGGTGGCTAATACATTTTCGATCAATTACCTTTTAATTCGTACATTTGTGAATCGCAATCATTAATTATTTTAAAGCGCGTAAGACAGTCGCGTGAAAATTATTTTTATGTTTTCAACATTTATCTCCGTGGGTTGTGCCGTGAAACTTTTCTTAACCTTTTCTTGCCCTTCAGTCTATTTTATATCATTTAATTCGAAACATGCAGCTTATTTTGCTTCAAGTTTAAATTGATTACTTCAGTTAATACAAAAACTGTAGGCTAAATCCTAACCAACTTAACTTTTCACCCTATCTTCCTCTCAGGAGAGGGAGTGATTGAATGTAATTTCCATCAGCAAAGCTTTATTTACAGGCAAGGTCTGCGTTGCAACTTAAACATAATGCTTTGCAAGTTAAACAATACACAACAGTTTCCGCGGAAACAGAATGCCTTTTTGCGGATAAATAAAAGGAAATTATGCATCAACAAAATATAAAAACATTACATAAGTTATAAAAACATTCATATGGATTCGGATATCTGAAATCAGAGAGGACAACGGAAACATTGATGACAGGAATTACTACAATCAGGGAAAGTTATTACAGAATATTAATGTAAGTCTACTGAATTTCATTAGAGCCCAATCAATATAGCTCTGGGAGAGGTCTACACAAATTTAAACCCAGCGTATTAGAATCAACAAATCATATTATTAGAATAAAAAAAATTCGTATTAACTTTTATAGAATTAGATCTGGTCTTTATTATATACGCAGGCGAATGTTATTTTAAAATTAATATTAAAGTAAAATAATATTAAAAATTGACTTCTCATTTTTGCAGAATACACAAACATTTTCTGGACCTTCTTCACAAGGATTATTGGGAATGGTGGCCAATAGATGCTGTGGGATCTACATTCGAAAGACAATGACTACAGAAGAAGGAGAGAGTTTTCTGTGTTAATGTGAAGTGGAAATCAATGTAGTGTGGGTATTGAAAGTGATATTCGGACATTAACTTACACTTGAGATGACTGCGGTGTTAGGAAATTCATTCTGATGTTAGGTTTTTGAGGGTCACAGTACTGTTAATCTAAGTATTAAATAAGAAATTTAAATAAACATATTCATAGGACCACAGACCAGATCTCATCTCTAATTTAAATTGTTGTAGCTTGATTAATTTAGCATCCCCTTACTATTTTCGATCTTGCCTTATACTCGTGGGTACTACACTCTCAATATTAAAATTATAAATTTTTAACAGAGCATTAAATTCAATTAGCTTTGCCTAAAGAATTTACTATATTTAGAGTGTAACAGTTCTCTACCAGTCATTCTTTTTCACTTTTAATTATTTTATAAATTGCGTCCCAGATATTGCCAGATAAGGCAAATTTGCCCTATTTGATAAACGAGAACTGGTCTTTGGTGAATCGCTGCTTTGTTTAATACACAGAAGCGATAACGGAGCCTAACGTCTGTTATTCCTTTACAACCCTGTATTGACTGCAATACAATGTGAAATTTATAATGTTCCGAATGCTGCATTTAAGTTGAAAGGAATAACAGAAAATCCTATCCTTCGCGTCCACGTTCGCAGGCTCTGGTAATGCAGTTGAGCAAACATATTGAACTCAACTGGAGCCAAGAAGGAAGGGTGCCATCATATTGGTAACAATTGTTTGTTTCTGATTTAAAAAGCCGAAACTGTTCAGGACAGTTTCATTAGATAACTGTATTGAACAAAAGGTGTATTTTTGTTATATCTAGGCTATATACCATAACCGAAATTATCACTTATACGGCTATTGTTAATATACAGTAAAATGTAACTGTAAAGATAAAGTCGATCAACGAATAACGTGAGTGGGTAGTGAAGTAAATGCTTTTAATGTCTTTTCGTAAGGGTTCATTTACAAGATAACTTTTTAGGCCAGCAAATTATTTACGCTAATTGTTTTTGTATACTATAAGATCTATGTTTGCGAAATGAGCCCCTAATAGAAGAGTATGTATACCCTTTATGGTATAATAGCATATTGTTTAACAGTACAGGCCGCCCCCATGGCTAAGTGGTTAGATCGCTCGCCTTCCATCGCTGGGACTCGGGATCGAATTTAGGTGGATCCATATGGAATTTGTGGTGGACAAAATGGGTCAAGACAGGTTTTCTCGGGGTGCTTCTCTTTCCCCATTAATATATTATTCCACCAGAGCTCCATTCATCATACTATGACCATTGGTTGCAATAAAGAAATTATTTAACCATACAACACATTACAACCATAGAGCAGAGGAAATATTTAGATGAAATAGTTCCATAGTATGGACCCTAAAGATTCACGACATTCGCATTATAACGGAAAACCCGTTTCCTCACTGAGAAATGTGTCCCGACCAGGAATCGAACTCGGGCCCGCAGTGGCGTAGCAAGCTTAGGTGGTACCCGGTGCGGAAAATTTCTTGTCACCCCCCCCCCCCAATTTAAATTATGAAAAGATGGAACAGTTCCAAGTGTTATTTTTTTGGATAGTCTAAGGTAATCCCACGAGAGTTTAAGAGTTTATCGATAGATTGCAGCTGCAACGAATTTATCTGATGTAATTCGTAAACTCAACGGATTATACAAAATTAGTAATAATTACTTTGTTATATAAAAACAAAAAAAACTAAGCTCCAAAATCATGGCATACTATGAATCAACCATCCATAAAGCGGTTCGAGTTACCATGTTGTCGCCATGTTGTAACCAGTGCTTCCAATGGTGCAAATAAGACATAGTTAACCTAATTCAGCCAATTTTTTTAGGATTAAGGAGACATACATATCAAGCATATTTTCCAGTACATTGTACATTGTATTGTTAAACGACAATAAATGCTATTATTATTATTATTTTGTTATTATTATTAATCTAAAATACGTTATAGATAGAGAGATAGGCCTATACATTGTTTTCGTGAGCGGCAGATTCACGAATTGTGGGTGTTACCATTAATAAAGCGAACATCTTTTGTTTCACACATTTCTAGGCCAAAATACACTCCCGAAATTGTGCAAAGTTTATTTTTGGAGTGATATTTTTATATTTTGTTTTCCAAGCGAAATCTCGAATTTTGGAAAGTTGAAAAGGACAAAATTTTGTATTTATGTCAGGTACCTTCCAAAACGTGTACCGAAGATTGGAGAAGAGTTTTCCTTATTTTTACATAAAGAAAGTTTTTTTCGAAAACGGCTCTAATGTTTTTCCTTAGATTTTGCCCGTGGGTTTCTTATACTAAGAGCTAAAACTTTTATTTGAAAAATTGTTTTGAAATAATTCTCTGAAGGGTAATTATAAGCCACCCACTCTGAATACGCGCTGTTTGCAATACGGCCTCTTGCAACGGAAAATCGTACGAAAACAAAATTTTGTATTTGGGTTAGGTACCTTTTGGGGATGTAACACGAAGATTGGCGACGACTTTCTCTTATTTTTAAGGAGAGGCTTTTATTTGGGCAGAGGAAGTTATGTCAATTATACATCAGATTTTTTTATAGGTTGATCCTAATAAATTTCATAAACAAGTAATGTAAGTATTTTACGGAACGTATTATTAATAATCTATTCTTAAATATGCGCACATACCAGTTCAAAATCTAGATTGCCGGAGACTTCGGAGTCAACTGACATTCGAAGTTTATTTTCATCAAAGTCATGACTGCCGCAGCGGGTAGAATTGGTTGAGGCTTGAGTGATATCAACGATTGTTGAAGTCTCATTTAAATTAATAAAACTGCAATGACAAACATCGGCAGAAATAAACACCCCTTCCCCTAACCATAATATTATTGTTCGTATCAACACAGTGGCCAGTTCAGCTGCGTTTTATTACCTTTGTTGACTGCATTTAAAACTAAAAGAAGTTTCAATACGCATGTTGACTTGTAGATAGTTGTTAAGCTTATTTAATTGTTTTAAATAATATTATTATTTTCTTTAAATTTCCTTGAGCGATTTTTTTACTTACAAAGATATATCTTTATTTTGTCACCCCTCGGGTGATGGCACCCGGGGCGGCCCGCACCCCCCGCACCCCCCTTCCTACGCCACTGCGGGCCCGCTGCATGAGGAGAACGAACACTAAGCAAACGCCACAGCGATAGGCAATAAGAGAACTTACTTCATAAAAAAAATATTTACTAAAATATTACATTATTTAAATATGCATAAAATTCTTTCTATTTTACCTTAGTTTTACATCACCCTTGTATTTTATTTTATTTTATTTGCCTACAACAAAGCAAAGCGATCTACGCCACCCGGGCCTTACTCAGCCATGGGGGCGGTCTGTCTGAAAATATGGATGACATACTTACTTTTTTGACCAGACAAGGACATCGAGAGCCTCCCCAGATGAGGGATCAACCAAATGCCGGGCCACCACGGAAACAACATGAATACATAGGACGAGACAGACCTCACACACACACACACACACATTCACTCAGAACAAGGCAAGGATGGGATGAAGATGATAATGACGGCCAGATGATATCCGGGGACCACAAGGACCTAAAGTTACCCGACATATGTCTCACCGGTGAGGAAAAACACCAAAATATATAAAACGGGAAGCTGGATGGAAATTACGTAATCTAAATGTAATTTTATACAGTTCTTTTTTGAAAACCCAGATTCACAAGTATATGTTGAATGAAAAATAAAATGGAAGGTTAGCATGAACTTCTGAAGCCCTGATTATCTACTATTCGCTTTGAAAGTGACTGAAAACAGGAAAAGAAAGTGAATTCATAAAAAAGACACGCAATTTGTGAACCATTTCATTATTCTCTTCGAAGTGAAACAGGCAAGATTCGTTGCAGATATTGCTTTGTTTTAAAAGAATATCTTATTATTGTCAGACAGTTTCAAAACTGAAATTGTATTTCGAACCCGTGTGGTAAATCTCGTTAGAGGACAGACGATTTGTAAGTAAGTCTTATATAATTCACACACGTATTAAGTCATACTCAAACAGTAGAAGATACCTTTGGATGGTTTCTTTCGGAACTGAATCATCTTCAGTTATAGGCAGACTATTTACTCTTAAAAATTAATTTTGCTTCACCGGTCCATTTGCCTTTGGGTTCTGAAGAGTAATATTGTTTAGTTAAAATCGGAGCTATTTAAAAGAAATCGTTAAATGCATTATGAATCTCGGTTAATAAATCTATTGAGTGATCATCGTGACAAAAATTTTACTGGGTCAATCCACACAAAACAGTTTAAGCAAGTGTTCATCTCGCGTTAAATAACGCATCGTAGATATGGAAAGGTCCGTTTTCCAGTACAACTATTTACTTAATTCGTTGCTAGTTTTGCAAAGTTACTGGAGACGAATGTCCTTTATTAGGTTTTAAAACCCACGGTCATAACCTTATAAATTTTTGGTGGAATGACCCAACTGTTAACTTATTTGATATCCACTACTTTAGATTCAGAAATTGCGAAAAGGTTCCGTTAAGGCGCTAACAAATTGGGCCCACAAAGGCCAACGAACGACAACCAACCGCTTCGCTGGCTGAGATACGATTAGTGTGTACTAGAGAAAAATCAGAGTCAACGGTAAAATCAAAAGGTAAGCGTTGGGTCCCCTCTCCTTGATTTGATGTGGACGAGAGGCCAATGTATTGTGGCAAATTATTACATTATTGTCGTACATATTAATAAATTTCATTTTCCAATGAGGGTCAGACTTATAAGTTAGTAAAAAATGTCCACTTTATACCCTCAGTGTAGAGGTAGAAACCAAGAGTTTTGGCATAAAATGTAACGTTGAATTAAAATGTTAAAAATAGATAATTGGCTTACTAAGCCTAGTCCCAAAGTGACTTAAAACATTAAAAAAATAAATCTCAAAATAAAAATAATAAATTAAAAATACTTTGAGATCTGTCAGAAATAAGATGTGTCTTATTAATAATGCACTAATAAATATTATAAAAGAGCACAGATATTCACTGTAGTAGGCCTATAATATACTCAACGTTGATGATTCCAGTCTTGTCTTGCTGAATAAAATCTGCCAGTGAATACATGATGTTGAAGAAACTTGATGTATTGGAAGTTGATAAACACTGAGTAAATAATTCTTGAAGGGTCTTCTTACTTAATATCTGTATGTTGTTCATAGGTTATAGCATATGACAAAATCTAGGGCTCTCTTCAGAATATTAGGGATGCATTTCGACTTCTTCTAAGTCATCTTCAGCTTATAAATAGAAATATATAAATGCAAAGGAGGAAAAACTTCCATGGAGGAATGGAATTGTAATGTATAAATGTTTGATTGCTTACCTATATAGCTGGAGTTTGTAATGTGTAGGCTAGAGGATTTCCTGTATTACTATGTCGTCTTGAGTAAAGGATCCCGTATTTAACCTGGGTGGGTGTGTTCAGATATCAGTTCGTAAAGTGGGTTGTAGTCTATAGGATTTTCGTTTAGTGCATAATTCTTATGTTTGTAAATCTCCATTGATTCTAATATGTTAAGTTTACGTCCTTTATGCTGTTTATTTAACATTTCCATTGTATTATTTCTCTATTGTATTGTGTTTGTGGTTATTCTCGATTAAATGTTTAGCGTATGCTGACTTTCCTGTTTTTAGTTTAAAATCTCGAAAGTGCTCTTGGTACCTTTGTTTAAATTGTCGCCCAGTTTGGCCTATATATATTTTTCGCATGAAGTGCACTTAAGCATATACACACCACTTTCCGTGTATTTGTTTATGGTGTTATTTCTTATCTTGTGCAACTTATGTTTCAGATTAGTGTTGGTTTTGAATGAGGTAGACCATTATGGGCATTCAATCATAAGAGGAAGGTTCCATCTGGCGCTGTGAATTGAACTCCAGCTTAGCTCAATTGGTAGAGCATTGGCGTGAATAGCCAAAGGTCCTGGGTTCAAGTCCCAGTGTCGGAGGAATTTTTCTCCTATAATATTCTCATGTAATGCCCAACAGAGACAATATTCTGTGGTTCATGAAGACTTACATATATCCATGAGAAATGAGTGTAACACATGATTGAACCTCGCCGAAAGGAAGTGAAGAACAAGTGACAGGCTTTGACTCATCTTGGTCCATTAGCCGGCCGCATGCGGCCCGTGGCCTCATTTTTTTGCGGCCAACAGCGCGGGCCTCTAAGTGTATAAATTACCCTCAAGTACGAAACTTGCACAATTCTTATATTAACGATAAAATACAAATAAAATATCGTGTGAAGTATGTTTTCGGCCCTCTAAACCGCATATTTTTTAAAGCGGCCCTTAGGGCACTTGCAGTTCGACAGCTCTGGCCTATGTTTTTGAATATTAATGTAAATCAAGAATAATTTTAAGATACTGAACTCTTTTTAAATCATTGGCTCTCTGTCACATCCAAAATTCATTTTAGACCGGTTGATAGAGCCAGCTCATTTTCTTCTGGCTACTGTAAAGGAATTCATAGTGATAGAAGGCTCCTATTTGTTCTGAAGTATGCTGGATATCCAACCAACATCCAACAAAATCGATTTGAACTTCTTGTAATTCATCTTGACTTTATAAATGTGTTGCCACTATTAAACTTCCAACCCTCTTACTTAGCGAAGTCCAAATGTGCACATTCCCAAATATATATGATGAAACATTACGAAATAGAAATAATAATAATAATAATAATAATAATAATAATAAGTATTATGTATAAATTTAAATAAAACAATGTTTTTAAGAACATAAATGTAATTCTTTTTCTCACGTTAAAGCTTCTTCAAATGAATAGATTTCCCTACAGGTAATATTTCATTTCTCTTATATCGTGATTATTTGTTTCTAAGTCTCAACGATTTTCATTGTAAAAACTTCACGAATTGAAAGTTTTCATTGAAATCGCAAATTCAATGTACGGGTACTATCTTGGGGTTGGTTTATGTTTTGTATTTTTGCAAATCCAAAGCAAATGGAAGCCGCAAGAGACATTTTGAACGGTAAAAAATGTAGTTTTAGAAAGTGAAGTCACAGAGAATGACCATTGCTTGCCGTATAATTGCAGTTTAAGTAGTTGTACTTTGTGCTGCGAGGAGTTAAAGATTCAAGTCTCAGTATTTATAATGGAAAGACAAGGTGAGGTTTGATTATTAGTTTTCGAGTAATGCAGGTTGAATGTCCGTAAGTTCATGGTACCCAGAGTTAAGATCGCATATAAAAAAATCTCCATTTTCTCATTATTTATCATTTAATTTTAACCCTTTACAAGGATAAAAAATACACCATAATGGTTTCCATGGATGTACAAGGCATATGACACGAATTCAAGAAATGGCAAGAGAATATTTATACCAAAACTTCAAGTGGCATAAACGGCTTCTTAATTTATATCTCAAGGTGGATAGGCAATTGGTCATGGAGAAGGCAAAATAGAGAAACTACAGAATGAGCCTACTACGAAGGTATTCAAAATACAGCACTCCACACGAATGTACGGTGAGTATTAAGTGTAATGTTAAATAAATGTAGAATTTCGATATTATATTAAATTTTGTTTAAATTTTAAGACATCAAATTCCCTGTACGCTGGATGCTCCTAGTTATAGCAATAACAAAGACAGTTAAGATTAAAAAAAAAAGAATAAGGTAATCGGTTACTTATTCCACTACTTATCTTATGATAGTGAAATTAATGACTTAGGTAGTGACTGTCCCTGCTAACGCTTCTTACACCTCTAATGAATGAGATTAAATGCGCACAAATGTGCATAAGGTGAGTTATTCTGAACAAAACTTATGAAGTGATAAATGTCTTTCTGTACACTTTTCAACATGGTACCGACCACATGGTTTGTTGCACAATTCACACACGCATTCCGGGTTCGGTTCATGGAAGCTCTTCGTGCAGCAAACCTTGTGGTGGAATCCATGGATTGCGTATCGCGTTAGGATGTGTCTCATGTCGTAATTGGATTGTGTCCACTCTCTCGTACACATGGCATCTGTTCTGTAGAATTCGCTGCAGATGTCGTTTCTCTTCTCCTGTAGCCCTTTGAGCGTTGTCTCGTATGCACTGGTATTCGGTAGGAGTAGCTGCTGTCTAATATCTTCAATGAAGAAAGTCTCTTTCATTAGGACGTACGTCATTCTCGATGGTGCCGATTTTCCAACTCCCATCACTCTCTTCATGAAGCGAGCTTTCACCGTTTCTATTTGTGCCATGTCTCTGTTTTTAAGTTTGTCCCATATTATATTCATTCCATATGTTGCTATTGGGGTTATGACTCTCTTGAACAACGCCATTGCTGTTTCTGTTGATAGTTGCTGAAGATGGTTGATGCTGTATATTGCTGTAATTGCTGCTGCTACGTTTTGCTGTACATGTATTCTGAAGGATATTATGGTTGTTTGGAGTGTGATGCCTAGGTAGGTGAACTGCGACACGACTTCTAGTGGCTCGCCGAGTAGAGTTAGTCTGTCATTTTCAGTGGCCTTTCCTCCCTTTCTGAAGGTCATCTCGTTAGTTTTTTGATGATTTATTTTCATGCAGTTTTCATTTGCCCATTTTTCAAGTTTGTTTAGTGTACATTGTAGTTCCTCTTTGTTAGATGATCCCAGAACCATGTCATCGACGTACATTATGATCGATGTCGTGCTGTCCTTGGTGATATCTACGATGTCTACTTTACTCCCCTTTTAAACTCTCTCTCACTCTCTCTCTCTCTCAACTATAGTCCCAACTCTAGGCTATCTAATAGATGTAGGTTATCTACAGTACGTACTTTACAACTCGGGGTCTGGACTTTTTCGTCCCAAAACCAATAAACTAGGACTTTTGCGTCCATAGATCCTTAGATCCAATGACCAAAATGCGCCCCATGGAATACAGGTACAATTAATAATTGGTTCCATGCAGTTCGTTTAGCATTTCCTAGGGTGCACCGCGAGGAGGCGAACTGCTACACACCCCAAAAATTTTAATCCTTGTCAATATTAAATATTGATAATGTCAATGTCAAATTAAATATAATGTCAATATTAAATAAAACTGAAGTGGAGAATTATGTTACTCTTTGACTTTTGGCTACCAATTCACTTTCTTTTGGTTGGTAGCAACTTAAACGATACTGTTCGCACATATTCCAGTCTGCTGAGTGCTTCGGTTCTATCGTATATCCGTTCATCACATGCAGTGTTACCATCAAGCAGTAGTAATATTTCCCACAATCGTCAGATAGATGTATCCATCTTGTTCAAGACGGGACGCACGTGGGTTGTTTACGTCAAATTGCACCGGACGCATGAGGGTTGCTTACGTCAAATTGGACCGGACGCAAGAGGGTTGTTTTGATGAAGCTACCACTCGCTTTGGGACGCAAAAGGGTACGTACATTACAATACTGTCCAAGGTCGTAGGTGCAATCCCGGCCCAGATCGATTGCATATTTATGTGTATTCATATTTGTAAATTTAAATCATTAAACACAACTACCAAGGGTCAAAATTCTTACATCTGCGATTGTAAAAACCTAAGTTTCAGTACCCATCACTCACTAAATAATCTTAACAATCGATTTCCCATATCATAAGCACTACAGACAGAGAAAACATTGTGTTAGGCCCTTAAGTTGGATGTCGAGTTGTCATAATTAAATCAAGTTTTGAGTTACATTGAACCCGCAATTCAAATTTCTTGTCTACGTGTTTGTGTGTATCTGTCTGTGTTTGTGAACTGTGTGTTCAACAGTGAAAATAGTAGGCTTAATACTAGGTAATGGAATTATATATTATTTCATTTTAGTCTTTTCCCATCATTTCACACGAGAAAATTTCACTTCACGTGGTTCTTGAAAACAGGTCTGACGATTGTTTTATTTTCTATACAAACGATACATAGACTGCTGATTTCCAAAACCTTTATTTGAAGGATTTTTGTAGACCTACAATTTTTATAGGAATAATTATAAGCTACTCATTTCATCCAAAAATTCAATTTTTAAGTCTTGCTTTCAAATAATACGGTTCTGAACAAAACCTAGTCAGCTGAATGCGCACCTCCACAATACGGTCACGTACACAAGAAGCATTAAGAAAAGTAGAGTGAATCATGTTGGGTATTTCACGCCAGAATTTTACTTCTTCAGCTCGTACCATAACTACAATAAATAGAGGATGCCTTGTGTTCGACCCTGCATAGCTTTAAAATTAAAAATCAAGTAAATGCGAAATTTTAGATTTGGGTTAGGCTACGTATCGTCAGGAGACAAAAGTGGAGTCATTTTCTTATTTTTATTACCATTTTACATGCCTTTTTTGCGCCTTTCTCGGAAACGACTTTAACGAGTTTGTTTAAATTTTCTACACAAACGGCATGCAGGCTTATTAAAGGCAACACAAATTATTTGAATCTTCGTACAAATTTACTGAAGGGTATTTATAAGCTGGACCAGGCGAGGACAGAAAGTTGCTCTTTGACGTCAGTGCAGGCGGCTCCTGGTTTACACGGAAAACTTCTGCGAGGAGTTTGTGATATGTGGGCACATTGAACAGGGGGGAAGGGCATTAGTATTATGGCAGGAAAGCGCTCTTGCCTGATGTCACACACATGACATGCCATGCACCTCCTTCAAAAATGTAAATTATTGAACGAGCTTCCGTTGAGCTAGACATTATTTTACCGAGAAATACAAGTTTTAAACCTAACTTCGCGAATATTACGAGGCTTAGACAACTGTAATCGTACTCCTGCAATCAGCAGCTTTCTCTAATTAAGTTTTATTATTAAGAGTCAAGTTTCACGATAGATTTTTTAAATACCTCATTACTCTTGAAGATGGGTTCAATCCCGCAATGTCATTAATACCTGGCCCCGATGCTTTCCATTATACCATGAAAAAGCACAACGAAAATGATTTCAGATTTCCCTCATAAAGGCTACGAACTTCTCTCCTTCCTCATAAGTTTTCTTGCGAAGAAACTAAAATATATGTAAATTAATCGTTTTACAGTCAAATAATATATTTCAAGGTCATCACTTCTTCCATCTATTAGTTTTATCTCCCTGCGGGTTTGTCGTTTACTTCGCCCGAGCCTTACAGGATCACATAAATACTTTCTTCACTAGACAAGAACTTTGGATGATTGTATTTTTTTTTTCATTTAAAATGGCTGATACCTTAGTGAGGAGTTTCGCATAATTTACTGCAACGCGTTTTTTAAGTTCATGTAACTCTGGAATATTCTTTTTTTTTAAATTCTTTCAGATAGACTGCTTGGTTAATCATAATCTTTACTCTTTTTGAAACGCTCAAAAGAAGGAAAGTCGTAATGAAAGCAGATTTCATGTTTACGTCTGTCGTCTTTATCGCGCATGAGGTGAAGCATTTAAGCTTTTCATGCCATTATTTCTATTTTAAATTATTTCTTCGAAATACACTTTTTAATTTTCGTAAAAACTGCTCTCGGGTTTCCAGTCGGGTAGTTATAGATGTGTACTCTAAGCTTTCGGCGACTGTCTGCGTCGTCATCTTCGGAGAAGTGAGATCCAGAGGTTGTGGTGTTGTATATATACCCATGGCAGGACTAGTCAGATGCAGTCGTGGATCCTGATTGGTCGGTGGAAGTAAACGATCTCTCCTTCCGTGATTGGAGCAGAGAAATAGCAGGTTGCCAGGAAGCGGCCAATTGGAACCCTCCGTCTCTATTGATGTTATTTGGGTTCAGTCTGATGTGAAAGGCTTCTTTGATGAGACGGTCCCATAGTCCCGTGGTAGAAGCCAGTACCGCTGTGTTGAGGTAGTCCATCTCGTGGCCCATGTCGAGACAATGCTCGGCGATGGCGGACTTTTCAGGTTGCCCAAGACGGTAGTGCCGTTTGTGCTCCTCAATCCTGGTGGAAATGTGGCGTCCTGTCTGTCCAATATAAATCTTGCCACAACTGCAAGAAATTCCATAAACCCCGGGTCTCTGTAATCCAAGGTCATCTTTCACAGGTCTTAGTAGTTGCCGGGTTTTGGTAGGAGGTAGGTGTACAGTCTTGATCCCGTGGCGGCCGAGCAATCGAGAGATCTTCCCGGAGAGAGGGCCAGTGTACGGGATGAATGCCCGCTTAACATTTTCGTCTCTATCACTCGGTGCTGAAGAACCGGTCCTTTTAAGGGCCCGGGTTATATTAAAGTCTGAATAGCCGTTAGCACTGAAGGTACGTCGGAGGTGTTGAAGTTCCCCATTAAGGCTATCTGCATCGGAGATGGCTCTGGCTCGGTGTACTAGGGTGTTGAGGACAGCCTGTTTCTGTGCTGGATGATGAAAGCTGAGTCCACTCAGATACAAGTCGGTATGCATAGGTTTCCGATAAACGCCATGCCCCAGAGTTCCATCGGCACGTCGATAAATGATTATGTCTAAGAAAGGCAGGCGGCCATCCTTTTCCAAATCCATAGTAAACTTGATGTTATTGTGGATCCCATTGAGATGGTCAAGGAACTCTTGCAGAGCCTCTCTACCATGAGGCCAGATCAAGAAGGTATCGTCTACATATCTGGCGAAGATTGTAGGCTTCAGAGGGGCGGTCTCTAAGGCACGGTGTTCAAAATGTTCCATATAGAGGTCAGCTATGGCAGGTGACAAAGGTGACCCCATAGCCACGCCATCAGTCTGTTGATAGTACTTTTTACCATACACGAAGTAGGAAGATGTGAGGACGTGCTTGAAAAGGTTCACAATTCCTGCATCAAAAAAGGGGGAGAGGAGTTCAAGAGTGTCCTCCAGGGGTACTCTAGTAAATAATGATACCACGTCGAAGCTGACCATGAGGTCTTGGTCACGGACTCGGAGGCTGTCTAGTGTGCGAACAAATTCCATGATGTGAAGAAGAGTCTGACACCTAGGTCATCCACAGCTCCTAGGCTCTACGGTCTCCCTAAAGTGCATAAACCAGACACTCCGCTGCGGCCGATTGTGAGCACTATTGGCTCACCTACTTATTACCTGGCTAAATATCTTACCAGACTTCTGTCTCCGTTAGTGGGGAACTGTGAACATCATGTCAAGAACTCCATGGAATTTGTTCGCACACTAGACAGCCTCCGAGTCCGTGACCAAGACCTCATGGTCAGCTTCGACGTGGTATCATTATTTACTAGAGTACCCCTGGAGGACACTCTTGAACTCCTCTCCCCCTTTTTTGATGCAGGAATTGTGAACCTTTTCAAGCACGTCCTCACATCTTCCTACTTCGTGTATGGTAAAAAGTACTATCAACAGACTGATGGCGTGGCTATGGGGTCACCTTTGTCACCTGCCATAGCTGACCTCTATATGGAACATTTTGAACACCGTGCCTTAGAGACCGCCCCTCTGAAGCCTACAATCTTCGCCAGATATGTAGACGATACCTTCTTGATCTGGCCTCATGGTAGAGAGGCTCTGCAAGAGTTCCTTGACCATCTCAATGGGATCCACAATAACATCAAGTTTACTATGGATTTGGAAAAGGATGGCCGCCTGCCTTTCTTAGACATAATCATTTATCGACGTGCCGATGGAACTCTGGGGCATGGCGTTTATCGGAAACCTATGCATACCGACTTGTATCTGAGTGGACTCAGCTTTCATCATCCAGCACAGAAACAGGCTGTCCTCAACACCCTAGTACACCGAGCCAGAGCCATCTCCGATGCAGATAGCCTTAATGGGGAACTTCAACACCTCCGACGTACCTTCAGTGCTAACGGCTATTCAGACTTTAATATAGCCCGGGCCCTTAAAAGGACCGGTTCTTCAGCACCGAGTGATAGAGACGAAAATGTTAAGCGGGCATTCATCCCGTACACTGGCCCTCTCTCCGGGAAGATCTCTCGATTGCTCGGCCGCCACGGGATCAAGACTGTACACCTACCTCCTACCAAAACCCGGCAACTACTAAGACCTGTGAAAGATGACCTTGGATTACAGAGACCCGGGGTTTATGGAATTTCTTGCAGTTGTGGCAAGATTTATATTGGACAGACAGGACGCCACATTTCCACCAGGATTGAGGAGCACAAACGGCACTACCGTCTTGGGCAACCTGAAAAGTCCGCCATCGCCGAGCATTGTCTCGACATGGGCCACGAGATGGACTACCTCAACACAGCGGTACTGGCTTCTACCACGGGACTATGGGACCGTCTCATCAAAGAAGCCTTTCACATCAGACTGAACCCAAATAACATCAATAGAGACGGAGGGTTCCAATTGGCCGCTTCCTGGCAACCTGCTATTTCTCTGCTCCAATCACGGAAGGAGAGATCGTTTACTTCCACCGACCAATCAGGATCCACGACTGCATCTGACTAGTCCTGCCATGGGTATATATACAACACCACAACCTCTGGATCTCACTTCTCCGAAGATGACGACGCAGACAGTCGCCGAAAGCTTAGAGTACACATCTATAACTACCCGACTGGAAACCCGAGAGCAGTTTTTACAATGTATTCGTCGGGAGAACCTACAAAGTTTTGTTTTTAATTTTCCTTCAAGTTTAACTTGAATTTTTAAGTTACTCTAGAAAATGTTAATCCCATCCAATGTAACATTTCACATTAAACCTCTGAAGCGCAGTTATGATTAAAAATTCCTTATTATGTTAATGAATAAACAATTTATGAAGATAATTTTGGTAAAATTTGCAAATAAGATGATTTAATTAAATAAAGAAAGGTATTTGGATTGTCAAAAAAATCTGATAAAAATAAAAAATATGCGAATGTATATATACCAATGGTCTTTATGGAGCCATCTAAATTTATTTTCAGATTTAACTAATTGTAAAACTTCATCGTAGAAACTAATGGTCAAATTGGGTTGAAATTCTGAAAGGGACACATCGGAATAATCAGTGTTATAAAAATAAGAAATAATAAGAAATGTGGAGTTATCAAAAACTCAGACATATTTTTCGAAGAATAGAAGTAACAAAACATTTCACCCTATCTATCCTATCCAAATAGGGAGTGATTGAACGTAATTTCCATGAGCGAATACTGTTTACAGACAAGTTCACCGTTGATAATTTATACTTAATGATTTACAAGGTTAAACAATACATTATATTTTCATTTCAGTTTCCACGTAAACAGAATGAGGATTTATGAATAAAAATAATAAAATCATGTTAATCAAAATTTTAAAAAATGACATATTGTAAAGATCTATATATGGATTCAGACATCTGAAATCAAAGACGAGAAGGGAACTATAGATAGCTGGAATTAGTACCACCAGGGAAAGGAATTGCATTCCGGTAATATGAATGTACTGTATTTCATGAAAATCCAGTCAATCGAGGTCTAATGTAGGCTTACAATGTTTCAATTCTGACTGTAAAGCCTTTATAGGCCTAAACGTACTCCCAAGAATAGAATTAAGTCTTGTAGTGAGAATAGAAACAAAATTCAGTATGAACATTTCCAGAAATGAGATCTCGTCCCTATAAATTTAATATTTAAGTGAACACAATACTTAAAATGGACTTCTCATTTCTCAAGGAAACACAAACATTTTCCGGATCTTCTCGATGAGAATGGTGATCAACAGATGCTGTAGGATCTATGTTAGAAAGAGACAATACTGGCGATGACTGAAAGAAAATGTTTGCTGTGTTAATATGAAATGAAAATCAGTGTAGTGTGAGTAATTGATTTGTAGGGAATCATGATAAGTACAACGTTCAAAGTTAAAATATGTTGCCACGTGTTTATTAAGTGCCAGAATGGTACTTTATGAGATTGTATGTAGGACGGGAATGTCTGTCCGTCTGTTTGTCTGTCTGTCTGTCCGTCCGTGTGTCTGTACGCGCCAGAACTCAAATAAGCTTTATCGGATTTTCATGAAACTTGGTATACGCATTTATAACGTTCATGGGAAGAACCCTATTGATATTGAAGCAAATCGGTCCACCGGTACCGGAGTAATTCACAATTTAGTGCCTATTATAATAGTATTTTACTAGAAAGGCGCCATAACTCAAATACGCTTTAATGGATTTTCACGAAACATAGAATACGTATTTATGACGTCCAGGAAAACTAACCTTTTGAATTTGGACCTAATCGGTTGACCGGTACCGGAGTAAAACTGAATTTAGTGTCTATTTTAAAGACACGGTAACTCAAATACGCTTTATCAGATTTACATGAAACCTGGTATACGCATTTATAATGTCCATGGAAAGACGTATATTGACATTGGATAAAATCGGTTGACCGATATCGGAGTAATGCCCAATTTAGTGCCTATTTTATGGTAATATATTATAAAGAATTTCACAAATGCAAATCTGTTGCCACCTGTTTATTTCATCTCAACTGGGAGATGGTAATGCTTTTCTCGGAAGAAGTTAAATGACGTCAGTCAAACCCATTCATTCAAATAGTTTGATTCTGAAATATACGTATTCTTACGTCTCTTAAAGGGAATCAAAAGAGGAAAAGTCACATGAAAACAATTTAATATTTATACCTATTATCTTCATAGTGTGTGACGTGAAACATTCTTAACCATTTCTTGTCATGTCTTTTTAACACATTTCTTCGTTAATTGCATACTTAATTTTGTTTTATGTTGAACTTGCGTAAATCTCAATCAACTTTCTGAAGTGCGTTTAGACGAAACCATCTATTATTCTAAATTAATTTAATTAATCTAAGAAAGGTAGGTTGTTTGAAATCTCAAACGGAATAACACAACATTGAAGTTGGGATAATATTTATATTTGTTAGTATTTACGTTTTTAAATATTCAAGTGATAATAGTAGATTAAAAACATCTACACAAGAAATTGCACTGGTAGCTATAGGCCTACAAAACCAAATTTTCATATACAAATAGATTACTGTCTTTAAAGCAGAAACTAACTATCCCATTGGGTTGGTAGGAAATGATGGGATTAATCAGTGTTACAAAAATACGAACATCCAGTACGAAATCAGGAATTATCAGAACTCGGTCCTAGTGTCCCTCTAACTTTCCAAAAATAAAAGGACCAAAATGAAACATTCTGCCCTATCTACCACCACCGGATAGGGAGTGAATGGCCGTAATTCTATCAGCACAGTTTTATTTAAAGCAAAGTCCTTTAAATCTATATCTGAAGGTTAAACAATCCGAAATATTTCCACAACAGTATCCAAGGAAACAGAATGCAAATTTTGGATGAATTCAAGGAAATTGTATGTGATGAAAATTTAAAAACGTTACAGATAAAAATCTCAATACGCTTACGGATTCAGATTGCTGGAATCGGAGAGGAGAATGGAAAGAGTGATCACAGGAATAATTAATATCATCAGAGAAAGGTATTGCTTATTATGAATGTACTTTATTTCATGAAAGGTCATTAGCAAAGATCTAGCCGCCTACTCCTAATATCTGCATTATGCATCGCAATCTAAAAAGAATAAGTATTTCGTGGAAACATATCTTTTACAGAGTTGATATCCCGTCTTTATACTATATGCAAGTGTAAGCCATTTAAAAATTAATATGAAAATTAAGTTCTCATTTCTTCAGGATACACTACCATTCTCTGGACCTTCTTCAAAGGATTAACGGGACTGGTAACATACGAGATGCTATGGGGTCTACAACTGAAGGATACAACGCTGGAGATGACTGCGGAAGAAATAAACTTTTTTGTGTTAATGTGATGTAAAATTCAACATAGTGTGAGTAATAAGCGAAATACGAATGCGATAACTGCGGAGAAAGGAATTAATTGTTTTCTACGTCAGGTCATTTGAAAATCACTGTAATGTTCATTGGAGTGTTAAGTATAAAAAATAAATAAACATGTTCATAGGACCAAAGACCAGATCCCAGCTCCAAACTGAATTCTCGCAATTTGATTAAAATTCACCCACCCGTTTACTATTTTCATTCTCCCTTTATAATTAATACCTCGCCTCTCAACCTTCAAGTTATAAAATGTTCAGGTAAGATTAAATTAATGACGTTTTCACTGAAGAATGTTTTAAATATTTGACTATAATAGTACCGTATTTTTCCAGTCACTATTTTTTTCACTATTTTATTGGTTTAAGAAATCTTTCACAGAGGTTGCCGGATAAAGCATTTTGAAATATTGTTTGAATGAGAACTGGTCTTTGGTGAATCGCTGCTTTGTTTTATACGCAGCAGCGATAACGGAGCCTAACGTCTGTTATTCCTTTACAATCTGATTTTGACTGAAAAATAATTTGAAATTTGTAATCCTAAATGCTGCATTTAAGTTGAAAGGAATAACAGAAAATCCTATCCTTTGCGTCCACGTCCTTAGGCTCTGGTAATGCAGTTGAGCAAACATACTGAACTCAACTGCAGCCAAGAAGGAAGGGTGCTATCATATTGATAACAATTGTTCGCCTAGAAAGACTGGATTTGTTCAGACGTTTTCTATACAAGCACAAAAATTGTATTTTCATTAGCTGCATTCACTCATCACCGTAATTAATTATGCAATAAATTGTTTATTAGCACTTGAACGTAAATATGTAAGCACAGTGGAGAACTAAAAATCAGGACGAGTTTTAAAGCAGGATTTTTAAAAGCTCGTTCTTAAGGCTTCATGTACAGGAGAATACTTATGGTAAGTTATTTAACCTTACGGTTTTTCGCTAAATAGATTATGATATTTCATTAATTTAGACTAAACTTTGATTATGCTTTTTTCGCTCTAGTAGGTGATAATAAAAAGCTTATTCCAAAAAGTGAAAACACACAATATAAACCACCTTGTTCAAGATGTTTCATGGTATTAAAATATTTTATTTAAATTTAAACATCTATCTTAGTCTATTATTTAACCCTACATCACTACAAGCATACACTTTGAAGTTAAGTTAATGCACTTCCATACGCACTTGCTGATTTGGGCTGAAATAGGATTTAAGATGTATTTGGATTTTTCGACTAAAATAAAATATACAATACATGCCAAATTTACAAACTTCACAGTTATTTATTTACGCCTATATAATAAAGTTACTCGCTAAAATAATCATGTACAGTTGTACTACGAACAATAATTAAAAAAAAGAGGGATAAATGTAAGTTACATGGTCTAAATAAATTTTATAAAACTCACTTTTCAATAAGAAACATAATTATAAGTTTAGTAGCAACTTCTGAAACTCCGGATGTCTACAGTCCGCTAATAAAGTTATATAAACCAGGCAATAGAAGGAAATTCGTGAAAAAAAATACATACATATATGTGTGTGTGTGTGTGTGTGTGAAAAATACCATTCCTGGGTGCGAAATTTAACATTATTCCCTATCCTTATAGTCATTACTTACTCATTTATACTTCAAGAAAACCTTTATAGGTTACTTAAATTAAAATTCATACACACATTTTAGGGCGTATTTAATATAGTACACACAATAGTATATGAAAGTGTGTAGCCTATGTACGCATGTTCCCTATGCAAATCTACATTTCTTGAGGAATTTGCACGAAATTTTGAAAACATACAAAGTTCAGCCCGGAAAGTAACGAGGTCAACATTAAAATTCAAACAAACCATTCCTTTTCTTGAAAATTTATACAATTTATGATAATTTTATACTGAATTAATGAAAATGCAATTCAGGTATCATGACAACAGTATATTGTTTACAGTGTTCACATAAGGCTTTGGGAGCTATATAATACTGCACTTTAACATACTCTGATGCTATCGATATAATACATTGCTGAAAATAATTAGTGGACAATGAAATCCACGTAAATAAAGACAACGTGATGCAGTCACATAACTTTCTCTACCCTCGACAGGGAAAATAATTTCTCACTTGACGTTTGATGTAGGATAAGAGGTAGTATGGCAGAGACAGCTTAAGTGTGTGCCAACGGGTATGCTACAGCAGAAGTCGGTAAAAATTCCTATCCACTGATTGCTGATTCATTGCTGTAGCTATGTAGGGATGTTTATCACAGGCTCTAAAGTTCTAAAAGAAGGCAAAATAGGATGGAACATTTTCAGTCCTATGCCCGCAGTAAATTATTATGTCCCAGGTTTTTGGAGAGGAAAGTATTTTTTTTATTTCTATTTTTATTTTATATTTGTCAAACATAATACCTACATTCATTAAAAATAATATTGAATTTCTTTTTTATTTCATCTTGAAATGGTTGTATGGTAGGATGAGAGCGAGAAATAAAACTTTCCGTTAAGACAATACAACATCTTATATACAACCGGAATGTCTGTTTCTTCTTATTTCAATCCCTCCCAGGCATGGTGTGTATAAGCAACGGAATGCAAGAATCGACAACCTCTATGAGCCATAAAAAACTATATCTAGCGTTTTCTGAGGAAATAGTTTGAGTGTGATAAGTCGTTATTCCTCATTTCAAATTCTACATACCTATATAAGGACCCAGAATTTGAAAATCGAAAGTCCTTTATAAGTTAATTTCAAATTACAAATACAAAACCCGGGCGATGCATGGCCTTTTAAGGTAGTCTATCTATATAAGCAGCTTTGTCCTGATTGACTGACTGACTAACACTGAATCAGAGTCTAAACTACAATAGGAAGACACTTGGGATTTTGACAGTAGGCCTACCTTTGTTTCATAATGTAAGTGCACAAAATAGGATTTTGCAAAATTTTGGCTTTCTAATGCCAAAACTCAGTGTTTCGAGGAGACGAAATACATTCCATAAGAAATACAAGAACAATTCGATTTTGTGAAAAACGCTAGCAAGACAGTATTCAATTGTGAAATTAATTCAAGATTGCCTAGCTCGGTTTCTCGAGTCATCTGTTTACGATTCGCAGACGTCTTATTTACTGAAAAGGGGATCCTGAAAGCACGTCTAGATGGGAAAACATTGAATGACTTGGACGAAACACACTATGGGTTTTTCGGGGGGAGGGGGGCTAGTAAACTCGAATCTGAGATTACCCCCCCCCCAGCGGCGCACTTTAATCGTGGAAGCAGGGTTTTTAGCTTTTTAATTATTAATCGTTTTAATTGTTTATCACGATTTGGGCAAGGCTCATGAATCTGTAATATGTTTTAATCGTTCCATTTCGAATCTGTATGCCCATATGGGAGCACACGATTCGTTTTGTTCGTTTAATTATTTATATTTTTAAAGTTAATTAAACAATATAATTAAGAATAAAATTATGTAACTCTGCATTTATGTAAAAACAATTTCAGTGTTGATAAATATGATTTAATTATTTTGCTGTTAAATTATTTAAACAAAGCATCTAGCAGTTGAGTAAATCATTTCGGGCGAATTTGCGGACACCTGCTAGAAAATACTATAAGATAGATAAACAGCAATTGCTTTTCAAGATGAAACAATACGTTATATTTCCATAATAGTTTCCACAGAAACAGAAAACGTATTTGAGGATAAATAAAAAGAAAATGTATAACGTCAAAATCTAAAAACATTACAGGTAAAATCTATTTATATCGATTCGGATAGAATCCGTGCAAACTGTTTTTACTGAATTGAAATATCCTCTTTATAGTACATGCAAGTATATGTAATTTCAAAATTAGAATAATTGTTAATGTAATATTTACAATCGACTTCTCATTTCTGCAGGATACATAAATATTGTCTGGACCTTCTTAACAAGGATTAATGGAATGGTGACCAATGATATTGTGGGATCTACGGCAATGCTGTAGATGACTGCAGAAGAAGTAAAGTGTTTTCCAAGTTAATGAGAAATGAAACAATATGCTATAGATAGCATCTCAATTGAAAGAGATACGCGACATTAACGCATACTGGAGAGGACTGCGGAGAAAGGAAACTGTTTTCGATGTTAAGTCTTTTGAAAATCATTGCAATGTTGATTTGAGTGTTAAGTATAAAATATAAATAAACATGTTCATAGGACCACAGACAGATCTCATCACCAAACTAAATTGTTTAATGTGATTAATATAACATCCTCGTACTGTTTTCCTTCCACCCTTACACACGTGTTCTAATTATAGTACCTGGCCTCTGAACGTTCAAGTAATTTACTGTTAAGACAAATTTATTTAATTAAGTTCTGACTCAGTAAGTTTATATATTTACACTATACAGTCGTTATTTTTTTCTTCAGGCATTCCTTTTTATTATTTTATTGGTTTCACAAAATCTTTCTAAGATTTCCTCTATAAGTCAATTATGGCAAAATGTTTAAGTGAGAACTGGTCTTTGGTGAATCGCTGCTTTGTTTAATACAAAGAAGCGATAACGGAGCCTAACGTCTGTCGTTCCTTTACAGTCTGACATTGACTGCAATACATTGTGAAATTTATAATTGTGAATAATACAATTCAGTTGAAAGGAATAACAGAAAATCCTTCGCGTACACGTTCGCAGGCTCTGGTAAGCAGTAGAGAGAACATAATGAACCCGACTGCAGCGAAGAAGGAAGGGTGCCATCATATTGATAACTGATAACAATTGTTTGTTTCTAGCGTAAAGAGATCGTATAAAATAATAATAATAATAATAATTCACACTTGAACAAAATTTTAACAAAATTTGATGAAACAGTTTTTGTATGGTTTTCGCAAGAAAGACAGAGTTTTCCACTGAGTAGTCCTATAATCCAAGAAAAGCACTCCAGCTGAGTAAGATGGTGAATGGTGATTCCAAATTTTGGGTTTGGATCATCTGCGTTTTCGGACTTGCGGGGTGCAGCTGTATGCTTAGAGATTTGTAAGGTATTGGCGTTTATGATTTTTGAACACATCTTATTGAAGTTAAGTCATGTTTTGTGGAATTAAGTCTCATTTTGTTTCGCTCTCATTAATAACCTATGATTAACTTTTTCGCGTACACGTCACGGAAAAATACCAATGATCCATTTGTAAAAGTTGCAATGTGCGTAACTTAACTTGGTCAAGTTACACTAATTTTTTCACTGCCTGACGCCCTTATTTATTTAATTGGGGACATCTGTAGCCCTATTAGCGGTCGCTTATCAGGAGTTTGGTATTGAATTTTGAGGTTATTTTTACGAAACATCTTTAGCCGCCTTTTCAGTGTTGTAAATAACATTTTTTATAATTTCTGATCTTTTATCAATTTGAACCATGAATACAGCCTTCTGAAAACAACTTAATGTAATACTGAAACAATTTTTGTCGTATCATAGTTATCCATAGATCATATTAAGGAGATAATGCAGTCACATTCCTTCTACGCCGCGGGGAAGGAACGTCTTCCTGCATTATGATGCATCCTTGATGTTTCGATGACGATCTACAGGAAAAACCTGTGTAACTTTTATCAGATACAGGAGGGAACACAGGCCTATAAAACAATTTTTTTTGTCTCTGAGGATTTTGGAACTGATTTGAGCTATATTTGGGTCGCTGAATTTAAATATGTAATAAAGTTTTCTCCATCAGCTCTACTTTCTTAGATCAGTGCTTTTTTTTTAGGTGCAGTTATTTACACGAAATGTGCAGATCTTACTCCATTTTTGCCATTCTAAATCACATATACAAGAATTGGTTCCTCTGTATTTGAAATATTGTCAGTCTCCGGCTAGTTAGTTATAGGAAAATTATCTTTCCTCCACTGCATAGGCTATCAAGCTGGGCCTTATGAAGCAGTTCGAGTATCGATTATATTTTATCTTTCGCCGAGGTATAACTGATCCGGTGAGACATGAATGCCGAGAATGCCGCTTCAAAGTCATTCCACAAGCTCATATTGCTACTGTGCATTCTTGTAACGCTGTTCCAGTTATAGCACTGACTATTCCACGTACGCCGCGTGTTTGATATTGACCAACAAAGTTTAAAAATTCCTCGGATAAAGACCAATCACGATCGTTTATCTTATAAAATGCTTGCTATTAATATGAGGATGCGAATTTATCTAATAAAATCCTCAGCTCGTTTTATACAACATAACGTGTTTGGAAATTGAAATAATAGAAATGTCCATTGATTCGATTCGGTGCAAGCCAGTTCGTGTGCTTTTATAGAGTTTTGAAGTAAGCAACTACAACGACGCCGTCCATCTTGTGATGCGCATTAATGGTTGCATTGGGAACTCGGATCGATTCATCGAATCCATTCATGGACTGTTCATTCATTTAGTATGCCGTGATCTTTCTGCTGACAGAATACTGACTACAACGTAAGAAAATTATTATTATTATCTACAATGGATTACAAAATCCATTACAGTTTATTCGTGGGGTTGTCTACATATCCAAGTTCTATGTCAATTTGTTGTTGATGTTCAACAAATTCTTGAATGAAACTTAAAACCCAATCTCTCACCATTGAATTTGGACTTATAAAACTTAAAAAAGTGGGTAAAACATTCCTTGCTCTTATGATGATAATATAATATAATTCTTTAGAAAATTAAACAATACGTTCTGTTTCCGTAATAGTTTCCGCGGAAACAAAATGCGTATTTGTGGACATAAAAGAAAAATATTATATATCTGTATAATTTCAAATTAATAAAACAAGAACTGCATCGAATGAAACTTAAGCATTTTAACTAAACAGAAAAATAAGAATTACATTAATTAAATGAAGGAAAGAAATTATACATAAACAGAAAATTAAATCGATATTATCCATATTAATGACCATATAACAATGTTTTCCCAGAAATGAAGATTAAGATCTAAATATGGATTCGGAAATCAGAGAGAAGGGAAAGCGGTGATTACAGGGAAAGGTAATGCTTAATACGAATGTAACATAGGCCTACTGCATGTCATGAAAGTCAATGGGTCTAGTAGAGGTTTTTGAATTAAATATCAGTGTCAAAAGAATCATGTTTTACACTTCGATATTTGTTCTTAAACTACACGCAAGTAAATGTCATTTAAAAATTAATACTAAAATGAACGTAATATTTAAAATGGACTTCTCATTTTTGCAGGATACACAATCATTATCTGGACCTTCTTCACAAGGATTAATGGGAATGGTACCAAACAGATGCTGTGGGATCTACAATGGAAAGAGACAACGGTGGAGATGACTGCTGAGGAAGGAAAGCGTTTGCTGTCTTGATGTGAAGATCAGTGTAATGTGAGTGACAAGAGAAAATAGTAGTTAAAGGAATTGACAGGACTATATATATCACATCTCAATTAAAATAACTTATGCTGGAGAGACTGCAGATGTTAGGTAAATAGGACTTGTTTGGTGTTAGGTAAAGTGAAAATTACTGTAATGTTGAATGCTAAGTAGAAAATTTAAATAAACATGTTCATAGGACCAAAGACCAGATCTCAGCTCCAAACTAAAAGCGGTAATTTGATTTAACTGATCGTTTACTATTTCCCCTTTACACCCTTGATCTAGACTTACGCAAAATATTGGCCACTCAACCTTCAAGTTACAAGTCTTTGAGAGAGCCACAAATTTAATGTTTTGACTGAAAAACATTTTGATATATTTAGGCTATATTGTAATTATATTTTTCCAGGCATTCTGATTTGTCTATTTTAGTGCTTTTATAAAATCAGTTTTTTGGTAGAGCTATTTACCGCTAATTTACCGTCGCCAATGTGCTGAAAATTTGTCCCACATGAGTCCTTTCACAGGTCAGTAAATCTCTGACATGGGCCTGCCAAATTTATATAAAATCAGTCTCCGAGACTGACGGATAAGAACATTTCGGCAAATGTTAAAACGAGAACTGGTCTTAGGTGAATCGCTGCTTTGTTTAATACACAGCAGCGATAACGGAGCCTAACGTCTGTTATTCCTTTACAATTAATATTGACTTAAAAATAATTTGAAATTCGTAATGCCATATGCTCCATATAAGTTGAAAGGAATAACAGAAAATCCTATCCTTCGCGTCCACGTTCGCAGGCTCTGGTAATACAGTTGAGCAAACATATTGAAATCGACTGCAGCCAAGAAGGAAGGGTGCCATCATTTGATAATAATATTTGTCTGATTCTTGTTTAAGTACTTGGCTGTATTCATATTTTCTTTCTAATCTGTTGTATTTCAACAAGATTTAATATGTCAAAACAATTAATTAGTTATATGGTTATGCAAAACGGGAGTGTACTGCAACTTATGCCTGTTACTGTCGTTGGTGTGTCCCGCAGGAATTCTTTTACATGCCTGTAAATATATAGGCATCAGTCTGTCACATTTATGCTCACATAAATGGCATCGACCTGACTGGGTACGAATCCACAACCTTGAGCACTGGAAGCAAGGCCACATTCAATGCGATGTCCATTCCGACGAAAGTAAGTATACTGCATTCAGAGTCTTTTGGGCCTATGTCGCGTTCTACTTACGTGTGACTGTTGGCCAACAGAGAAAACTGCGGGATTGAAAACGTCTTTTTTTATGCCCGTGATATTCTGTTTCTCTTATGGACGAGTAATTTAATATTAGACGTAATATTAATTCCGATAGTGCTCAATCTACAGAAGATCCGAAAGATTAGTGATGGATACTCTCAGTGGCGCCACATCCCTGAAGGGACTTGGCCTACCATCCGACCGCTCTGTCATCTACCATAGGCCGATGGCCGGATTGGGGGCATGAGGTCAGCACGACCGTTAACGGTGGTGTCCATGACGGAGCCACTACTTCTCTATCAAGTAGCTCCTCAATTTGAATCACGAGGCTGAGTGCACCCCTACCAGACCTCCCTACCTCAGAAAAATCCGAGGAGGTACCGAGGATCGAATCCGGATCTGTAGTTAGCGACGCTAACTACAAGACCACGCTGGCGGATACACGTATTGAAATTAAATTATCAGAAAGTACAAAGTATTACATACACTTACCTCTTTCATACCTTTTTCCTGCAATGAAGAGGTCGGATCCCAGTCGTTTGCATTTGCAAGGTACGATATACTTTCTAGTGAAGTATGTGTAGTGTGATGTTCTTTTTCGGTATTTTTCAAATGTCTGATCTGATGTACTTGGCTCAGAGATTATTTTTGTTTCTTTTTAGATAAATTTTTCTATTAGTGCCCTAACATCGTTACATGTTTCTTTTCAATAGCATTTTCCGAAGAAACTGTTCTTCTTAGTTCTGACCAAACATTCAATTGGGTTCAAACAGCTGAGGTAAGGAGGCAATCTTAGAATTATGTGTTCACATTTTTCCGCTAAGGCATCAACTGTTAGAATTTAGACTCTATCATATGTACGCCTTACTACATTTCGCAATTGGAGCAATGAAATCGATACTGGAGTTGGAAGGCCAACTTGATGTTTGTCTATGAACATTATTTTTTCAAGGATGGACAGCATGGGATTCAGATTTGTCCATTACAATCACTGATGGTTCTTCCAGTAGTTGGAATGAGTCTTCAAATTCTTCTTCGAACAATGTAGCATTTATTGTCTAGTGATAGTCAGTTGGAGGATCCAGCAGGTTTTTGTGAGGAAGAAACATAGCTCCAGGGACAAAACCATTTCGTCAATGTGAAAGAATCACTACTCTTTTTCTTTTTCAGCTGAAAAACGGCCATCATAAGGGTCTGTTCCATCTGTCCATCGCCGAAAAACATATTTGTGGGTATTGTAAACAATTTCGTAGCATAACTCTCAGTAATACGCAATTTATTCAAATAATCAACTCGCCATATCTGTATTGTTTTTGTTCACATTGCTGCTGTGTGGAGACTGTACTTCTTAAATCTGAAGATTATTGGATTTTAAAAGTCTCATTACCGATGTTCTCTGATATGGAAACTCATAGCCTGTTTTTCTTGTTTTTTAGAATCTTGTCTCGCGAATTGTTGTGATTTCATCGCTTCTTCTCTTGGTCGGTGCCTCATAATTATTTATGCCAATATTAATAATTCCTGGAATAGGCCTACTCGTTGCAGCAACAGTACGAGCCACTGGTGAATCACAAATAGTCTATCGTCTCCTTCTGTGAATTGTCAGTAATATGAGCCCCTTTTTTATGCACTGGTTTTCCGCGACCTGTAGGCAAAGTATGCTCAACATCACTGTTGTTACAAGCAGCAGGTTCATTAGCTATTTCCCATGGTCGCTACATACTCCTAAGTATTGCACTGCGTAAAAATAATATATTATTATGAATACTTTTCACTAACAACAGCGATTTCACTCAGTAGTAGACCGGAGTACGTACCAAAAGTCCAAATTGGGAAAAGATAATGTGCGCCACTTCTACCTTTTCCCCTAACCTACACGATGTAAACTGCGCCACCGACATTTAAATGGCGTCACCGTCATACTAACGCACTAACATTTTCCTTCCCACTTCTCCAGACCTAGGACTGGCTATGAAATTGCATAGATGTGGTTAAATATGTAGCTTTGTCATTTTTAAAAAATGATAAAAACAATATCCTAATTGCTTTTGTATGAACGCTTCGTCACTTATAAAATTGTTAAAAACACTAGGCCTACCCTAATTTTTTGCATGAGCACTTTGTTCTCATATGAAGTCTTCTTAATAAAATCAAAACGGGATATTTCGTTGTTTATATATTGTTCTCTCCCATCACCTCATGTGCAAAAAACTGTTACTGAACAGAAACGAACTTTTCTTTGCCTATAACTACTGCCGTAACCTACATATCTCCATGGTGCAGTTTACATATCTCATTTTTATTCTACTTCAAATTCGGTGTCAACCGTGGCGCAGATTACATACACCCAACAAACTGAACTGCCAAACTAAAGCTTGCATCGCTGGCTGATTTATTTTTATTACTCCTGCTCACCCGACACGCTGCACGTTAAGACTCTGAATGCAATATAGATAAATAAGTAAATAAATAAAGCCTTGAATTAAACCTTTAAGGTTATTACAGCGAACAGAAGGATTTGTTATTCATTTGGGTAGATTTACAGAGTTCACTCCTCTCAAATGCCACAATCACGTGATGGATGCAACTACGACGACCTCGAAAATTATCACAGTCTAGGCACATATTACTAAATCAGCTTTGGGTACAAGCACATTCAATTGCCATGAGATTGCAGTAGAAAAATTTTCATAGATAACCCCACGAAGGTTGACGAGTTTATCGATTGATTCGCGACTGCGCAGCAGGAGCGAATTTATCTGATGTAACTCGTCAACTCGAGTTGAATTTATTAAGACGATTCCATGAATAAAAATGTAACGGATTATTATATTACTTTCGTTCTTTGTTATATAAAAACAAAACTAACAGCTGCGAGTTCACGGCATACTGTGAATCAATCATCCATGAATCGATTCGAGTTACCAGGTCCTTGTTGTGTGCAGTGCTACGATTCGAGTTACCATGTGACCAGTGCTACAAATTGTGCATATAAGACATAGTTAACTTAATTCAGGTAAACTAACAACAGGACAAAATAAAGCACAGGAACTGGCTTGCACCGAATTGAAATTGTGTTTTTAATCGATGTACATTTATATTATTTCAATTTCCAAACAAGTTATGTTGTATAAAGTAATCTGTTTTCTTGCTGCTTTATGGTAACATGCGACGTATTAATCACTGCACACAGAGCCTTAGGTATCCAGTATTGAGCAACCCACTTTATCAGATAAAATGCCTTCCTCATATTAATAGCAAGCATTTTATAAGATAAACGATCGAGGAATTGCTAAACGTTATGGGTCAATATCAAACACGCGGCATATGAGTGGAATAGTCGACAAGAAACCACAGTTTATACTCTTATTTTACGGTTGAGGTACAAGAAATTACATCCGTGGTTTTAAAGAAAATTTCTAAATCTAAAGATAATTAGTTAAGCTGCTAAAGAATTACTAAAAACTGCATCTAAAGAGAATGTACCTTTGACTTAATGCATTATTCATCATCCTGCGAAACCATCATTCTAACCTATTGCTCATGATTTTAACTAGTATTTCATGAAATCTGTCAAACAAGATGAGTGTTACAACTTATGTATGTAATAACACAGTTATGTAGATTTTACCTAACTACATAATTCTTCGTTTTGCAGATACGTAACATTGGGTATTCTTGACGTTATTTTTGTTATAATTTTTTTTGGCTAATGCTTGATGTCTCATATCAATAACATTGTGTGCAATGCATTCTGATGGTTTCTTCTGTAACTACTACTTCCGGCTATTAGTCACATGTTTTTAAAATGAGCTGTTTTCTTGGAGGGAAATCATGGCACGGAAGGCAATAAACGATTACAATTTAATACTTTGGTAAATTGGTACTTCCGCAACCAATTGAAAGAGCAATAGTTTGTGTACATGTATGGGCTATACATGACAGAAGAGATTGTGTTAGATGTATTATACCATGTTACAAATGTGTAACATTGGGCAAAGGCATAATGTGTGAATCATATTTATGTTTAAACAAGGATAGAAAATGCCTCTGGGGGTTCAGATATGCAACGTAGCAACTAAGAATTACAGTAAACAGGATTTACCATAGTCATATTAATTTAATATTCAGTATTTATTGCAAGAAAATCATTTATATATGTTTTAATGCTCTGTCACATATACAGTGTTGTTAATGAACAACACCGCAATAATTTACTGGTGTATAGATGGAAATAGCCAAGCTTTTATTAGGAGATCAATGCTCGAAGACTTAAAATGCGAACGTTACAGGACATTAAAGTCATTCAAATTTGGTGATCATAAGTCAATAATGAAGTGAAATAAGGATAAAAATTTCAATAAATCGACTTCACGTCTTTTTAATGATCGTAAAAAACCTAATTCTTAATCATTTATCAAAAGCCATATCATAATTTAGAGTTTTCGTAACCTAGAAAATTTACAGACTAATCACATAACCGATTGGCCGCAACTGCATTAATTCTTTTATTCATAACTCCAGTGTTAACAACAAAGTTTCTTTGTTTCGCATCATTTCAAATGTTAGAAGTGAATGGCGGCTATATACTGGTATATTTTATGCAATAATAGCAAAAATTTAATCCATAGAGCATAAATCTCCTAATATAAGTTGCTTGTCTATGTCTTCACTACATGAAGGGAATATATTACGGTGTTGTATGTAATATCTCATAAGAAAGGGCCTAAATGTTTAAATCTTACTCATCCATATGAAAATATGTTCCTTTTTTTTAAATTCACAATATACTAAACAAGTTTAATTTTTTTAATACCCAGATCGTATCTGCGCAGGTTGTGAGCAGTTAAATTAGCCCGCAACGTACAATGTGTCGTAATTCAAAGATCACTGGACGGTCCCACTAATAATTTCCCTGGCCAATGTGTGCACTTAGCTATGCCCCATACTAAGTATCAACTTACAAATTATGTATACTTCCACAAACACTCCACGAGGACCAACAGTACATCTTAATGGTTTCCATGGATATACAAAACATAACGATTCGTATTCAAGGAATGGCAGAAGAAATTCAACATCATAATTTTAACGCGGTAGAAAGGGCCAAAAATTTGATATCTCTGAGAAGATAGGCAAATGGGACTGAGTAGTCAAAAGAGGGGTATTATTCAATAGGACTACCATCAAAGAAGTCCAAGTACAGCAATTCATGCGAATGTACAGTGAGTATTATGCGTACAAAGATAATATTAATGTATGTAGAAGTTCAATGCAATATTTAATTTTAAAATTTCAAACTCTTTGTACGGTGTATACTCCTAGTTACTTCAGTCATAACAGGATGATATCGAGATTAACGTTACCTTATCTGATGTTAATGAAATTAATAAATTGGTTCCAGATGTCATGGTCGAATCTTCTTCTTACACCTCTATTTCCTTCAACTACCCTTTTCTCAACCTCTCTCTCTCTTTCTCTCTCTCTTTCTTTCTCTCTCTCTCTTTCTTTCTCTTTCTTTCTTTCTTTCTTTCTTTCTCTCTCTCTCTCCCTCTCTTTCTCTTTCTTTCTTTCTTTCTTTCTTTCTCTTTCTTTCTTTCTCGCTTTCTCTCTTTCTCTCTTTTTCTCTCTCTTTCTCCCTCTCTATCTTTCTTTCTCTCTCTCTCTTTCTTTCTCTCTCTTTCTCTTTCTTTCTTTCTCTCTTTCTCTCTTTGTCTCTCTCTCTCTCTCTCTCTCTCTCTCTCTCTCTCTCTCTCTACTGTAGTGCCCACCTTATCTATATAGGTGTGGGTTATCTACAGTATGTTATTTTCAATTAACATTTTGTACCTGCACCTGTCTGTACGGCATTGACTTTCCATGCCCGAGGTCGCAAGTTCGATCGCGGCTCAGGTCGATGGCAATGGCGACAGTCTCGTGTCTGTAGATTTAGAAGTATTAAACACAATTCATGATGGACTAATTTAAAGTATACTTTCTAGGGTCACAGAACTAAGTTGATGTACGCTGCAGTCATCGGTTAACTTTAACAATAGATTTTTCCATAACATATACTAGAGGAAGTATCGTGTTCGGACCTAAAATTCGTTGTCGAGTTTTCATAATTGTGCGCCGTGCCTTACCCCATTGAAATTCAATTTTTGGAACCGTATCGGCCTGCGTGTCTGTGTGTAAATGTGTCTGTCAGTTACGTACTTAAGAATGAAAAATCGTATAAAACGAAATGTAGTATTTGTATCTTGTGAGTAAGTGAAACAAAAGAAGAACTTTCTTCTTCACTTTAGTTGATTTTGCTGAAAATTCTACACAAACTACACATAGCGAAAACATTTATATGGACATTTCTTCGTATAAGTTACCTAAAGGATAGAAGTTATAAGCTACTCATCTCATCTAAAATTCAAGTATAAGCATTTCCTTCGTAAATCAGAATGGACCCTAAACAACTGAATGCGTACCCCCGCAATAAAGTCATTCACATTACATCTTATTTTGAGAATGTCATGTTGGCTCCAGAATTTTACTTTCTCAACCCGCAAAATAGGTACTACATGTAGAGAAAGCATTGTGTTTGATCCTGCATAGCTAGAAAATTAAAACCGTATAACTAGTAAATTTTACATTTTATTTATCTTCTGAAGCGGAGACATTATAGTATGTGTTATACACCTTTTATTGTTTTTTCTTTTGAATTTTTCTCGAAAATTGCTTTAACAATTTTCTTTAAATTTCATACTCTAACTACAATATAAGAACTAAAAAATTGTCGAAGTATTTTATTGTATATTTTTTCTTAACAGTAGATGAAAGCTACTTATTTCACGAAAAATGCAAGTTTAAATCTAACCTGACTAGTAATACTGTTCTGAATGAGACCTAAGCGTAATTCAGCCACGTTTCTATGTTATAATATGAAGGGTAGAGAAAGTCAAGTCAGAGTTTCCTGTTAGATTTTTAAATACTTCCTTAATCCTGAAAATGAAATCAAACCTGCCATGTTTCTCGATTACTTGACCACAATGCTATCCATTATAAATGCACCAGGAAAAAGCGTTAGGGTATTTTCCTCATATAGGCTACTTAACAGCAAGGATTGTAAGAAAAGTATAATTAATAGCTTTATAATGAGAGTTATCACTTATTTATGTCAGTTTTACCTCCACGTTGGAGGGACGTATACGCACCCAACGCCGCTCGGGCCTTATAGGACCGCGACCTGTCGGGAGTGAAATTTTCTATAGATCACATACATTTTGTGACCAGACTAGGGCATAGAGGTCCTCCTGGGATGAGTGGTCAGCACAATGCTGGGACCACCTCCTTCACAGCAAGAAAATATAGGACAGCACAAACTCTCATTCCGAACAAGGCGTGGATGGGTTGAAGGTGATTATGACGGCCAGATGTCCGGTGACCACAAAGGCATGAAGTTTCTCGACATTCGCCTCACAGATTAGGAAAATCCCACTTATGAAACATGTCCCAACTGGGATTCAAACCCGGCTCCCGTACGAGTGGAGAAAAATGGACTTCTAAGCCACAATAATGATTAAATAGTATGAAATATTTACATGCATATTAATATTCTTGGAAAACATATTAAATAACGAATAGGAGACTACCATTATATCGATCCTTTTCTTTTTAGTTTTTAATTTTCGGTTTTCATTACAGTTGAAGTGGCTTGAACAAAGCATTTGACTAATACGAAAATTTGTAATTCATATGAAAAAGTAAGTGAATTAACTGTTAAAAGATAATGCTGCATATAATTGAAAGGGAACATTAAAAGTGACGGTACGAAATGTGAATATTAAAATATAAACATCTTGCAATATTTCTACTTATTCACACACAAGTGCTCCCAGTTTTCTGTATTACTCTCTTGGTGGCACTCAAAAGCAAAGATTTTTAACACACTGGATCGCTAACAGCAGTGGCTCAGAGCGCCAGAAAACCCCGCCTCCCCCAACCACCGGCGGGCAAGAACAGAGCTCCTATAAGCAGTTCGAAACACTCACGAGACACCTCTCCACCCATTCAACAGGGTCGTGTGCAAACAATCACCCTCAGATTATTGGTAGCAAGCCGACAGTTAAGTTTATAAGAGTAATTGATCAGTTATTTGATTACTTGAATAGCCGTGATCCATTTGGGACACATTTTAAAGGACCCATTAAGCTATCAAACAAAGATTATGATGACAAAATGGTGTCTGATGCTACAAATTACTTATCAAAATTAAAAATTGATGGTATTTCTATTTTAGATTATCCAAGGAAAACATTTGCCATTGGTTTTTGAAGTGATATATACTCTATTCAAAAGTTAAGAGACAGATTGTGAGCAATGAACGATTTTTAGTACGGTACTTGCTTAGTTAAAAGTTGTCACAAGACCATGTAGAGCTATTTTTTTCTTCTGTTAGTAGTAAAAGTGGTCATAATAACAATCGCAACGTTAGGCAGTTTTTATGGGCTGTTAGAAAACGAATGTTTAGAAATAGCAATTGCTTACAGTTTGACATAAACCATCAGAATTCAGTTCTAAGATTCTCAGAGTGTGCAATGGTAGATAAAATAGTAGAAGAAAATAATACTGACTCTTGACTTACTAGAAATAGCAGATATTTTGAATAACTATGAGGAATCTTATTACGAAGATAACATTTTGTATTATATCTCAGGTTTTGTAGATAAAACCATTCAGAAAAGACTAAAATGTGAGGAATGTTGTGAATTGTTATTGACAAGGAATGACAACTTAAGTAGATACACACTAGGGTTCCCAGACGTCCCGTATAGTACGGGAACGTCCATTTTTTCGCTAATGCGTCCATTGTCCCGAAAGAAGTCTTCAGGACGCAGTTTTGTCCCGTATTTTCATTTTTTAATTGTAATTATTTTTTATCCTCCAGAGACATTCCAGAAAAAATGGGCGGCAGTGCTGGTTAACAGTTGCTAGCTTCACTGCGATTTGCGGGATCATTCAGGATACTTAGCATGAGTATGATCATGCTTGGTCGTGTCGGTTTGCTCTATTGTAGGCCTATTTAGGAAAACCCCGTTGGAATTTCATCTTTGTAACTGAATCCTGTTGCACCCAGTGGCGTAGGGAAGGGGGGTCCAGGGGGTCCGGACCTCCCCCGAGATCAAAACCTAAAATTCTATTTAAATTGTTTAAGCTCTAATTTGTAAAATTTTAATTATTTTATTTAATAATAAAATACTGAACTTGTTGCACGAGTGACTTAATTAGAAAATTTCAAAACGGAAATGTGAATATACTGACGTGTTAATAGCTCATTTTCTATTTTTGAAAGATAAAAATGGAAAAGTCGAATATCAGAAAAACAAACTGTGTGTAAAACCAGTAAAAGCATTGTCTATTGTAATTTTTTACAATGAAGATTTTGTGGCATTCCGATTTCCATGACATGGTGCTTCAAAATAAGCAATTGTTGAATGAAATTCATTCCTTAAGGGGAGATGGTAGTTATCAGTGTCAAAAAAATCGATTTTTTTTTCTCAGGCTCATGTAATAGAGCATAGTTTTGTGAACATTTTGGTATATAGGTCTTATGTGTTGTGTTATTATTAAGCCAATCAGAGCGACCTGGAGCTTTCTAAAATGGATAAAATACCATAAGGAACGTCATTTTCTTTTCGCTCTCCTGTAAAATTACATTTTTTGTACTTCAGGTACCATTTTCTGAAAAGATAATCATGCTAAAATAATGAAACTTTTCAGGAATTCATTATATGTGGATGAAAAATCTCCCTTAGCAGAATTATGGGAAAAGTCTTTACTATAAAGAATATTCAACTATTTTTATTTAAAAAAAAAGTACTTTTTTTAAGTCGTGAAAGTTTTTATGCAGTAATATTGTAAATATTAGACTGATTGTGCTAGGGTAAATAGTAGTACCTATTGTTAGTAAGTTCCCAAAGTTTCACAAAAACCTAAGCTACAGAAATTGAATAAAGCGACCTATGTTAAGGGAAGTAACTGTAAAACAAAATTATCACCTAAGTGTTAAAAAATTCTTTCCTACCAAACAGCGAGTTGTAGAACAACCATTCTCTGCTTATTTTAAACTGCAGAGTGCACTTGCAAAGCATAAAAAATTCAACTAATTCTGACTGTTAACACCTGAGTTATGGCTTCTTGAACATACGCTATATTTTCTATCATTTTGATAGCGGTAACTACCATATCCCCTTAAAGAAGTATGATCCATGAGTGTGATTTGTTATAAAATTAAAGGTGAGCATATTATTTATCTTTTGTTGTTGCTTGTTTTAAGTTTGAAATAAACTAGGCAAACTGACATGTGGTACCCAATGCCTTGGGATTGTATTGTTGTTTTCAACACAGATCCAAGTGTCCCATATTTTTTCCTCATATTTCTGGGAACCCTAGTAATACACACTCTTTACAGATTTTGTATCAAGAGAAAAATTGTTAAGGGCATCTGAAGATGTAATAACAATTGTGAAATCTATGTAGAGCATTGTATTTCACCAGTCATACCAGTTTTGTAAACTTAACACCAAGTTCATCGTCACAAAAACATGTAGGCCTATGCATTTTAAGGATTCAGTATTTAAATGCCAAGTAGGTAATAATGACTTTGGTGAAACTTACTCTACTTAGGCCTACTCTAATTAAGCTCATTGGAAATTTATTCCTTAAAATTGTATGCGGTCATTTAGCTAGAGAGAAAACAAATTCTGCTATTACAACGAAGTTTGGGTTTGATAGAAATGTACGAAGTTGATCTTGTTTAATAATGTGTAAAAATAAACATGATTGTTAGCCTACATAAGTGTAGTCTGTCCTTTTTTACCTTCATAGCACTTAAATAATGCAATATGCAATTCGATCGAGCATAAAACAACGACAATATAGGGATTGCGCATTTAAAATAATGCAGCTGCCCGCGCGGCTTGCCCTTCTATGGTGGGGGGGAGCGCCCGAGCAGACTGGACCGAATTCCTACCGCGCAGTCAGCAATCCAGTGTGTTTATAAATCTTTGCCCAAAAGAGGGAAACTCACACGAAAACCAAATTAGATGTTACGCCTGTGTCTTCAGAGGGCATGACGTAAAAAAAATGTCTTAATCCTCCTGGCCATTATGTTCGATCTTAACTTATTTTCCGAAAATTGCGCTCATAATTTTCCTTCAGTTAACTTGCATATTCAGACTAAGTGTCCCTCAGACTTTTAAAGAATAAGAGGATCAAGGTTAAAACATTCCATTCTTTCAGAGAATGGAGTAAAGGATAGCAAATAATATAAGAAAAGTTATGAGTTGATAATTAATTAATTCCTTTATTGCAACCAATGGTCATATTATGATCAATCAAGCTCTGGTAGAATGAGATTTGAAAGTGTAAATAGGAGCACTCCGAGAAAAATACCCCGATCTCATTTTGTCCACATGGATCCACCGAGATTAGATCCCAGATCCCAACGGTAGAAGGTGAGCGGTTTAACCACTCAGCCATGGGGCCGCACTACGAGATGGTAATGGAAACGTTTTACTTACTAAATTAACTAATTAATTAATTCCATTAATTAATTTCCATTCATATCGGTCACCATCTATCCATATCCAGCGTTTAACACATATCTTTCTAAGGTCATGTTCGATATCTGCAAGCCAACTTCATCTAGGCCTTCCTGTTCTCCTCCTCCTTTCAGATTTCTCTGTGTAACCTTTTAATCGAGCGCGTTTCTGGCATTCATTGTGCATGTCCTCCCACCTATTTTCTAAGTTTAATTTTGCCAACAATATCTGGTTGACGAAACAGATCATCACTCGCATTTATCCACATTCTCCATCCATTTTCTCTCTTATTACTCTAAATTTATTCCTCAGGATTTTCCTTTCCCACCGTAATAAACATTATTGATCTCTAAAGCCGCGTTTACACTATGTAACTTGTTTAATAAACTTGTTACATGTAACAAGTGATATGTAACATGTAACAAATTATACGTAACATGTAACAAGTTACATGTTTAAAAATTAGGTTATATAACTTTTTTATGTAACTAAAGTTTAGAGACACAAAAAGACATTTGTACTGCACAGTAGTGATGTGGACTGGAAATATTCCCAGAGGGAAGGAATTTATAAAATTTCCTTGGGCAGGAAATATTCCCAAAAGTGAGCATTTATAAAAATCGTTAGTTTTGAATGTTTTACTGCTTAATAACGGTCCAGGTACCTTAAAATGAAACTATTTCAGTAAAATTCCACATGTTTATCAAGGAACCGTCTAGGGAAGTATTACCTTTTCCTATGATATGATTTTTCACTTATTGTCAGAACAATGTACCCTAAGTCATCATCTTTTTAAAAAATAATAATTCGTGATAATCTCTTAGGTTTTCTTTATAAACTTATATGTTATAAAGTGATACCTCACACGTATTTAAACAGGATTAAAGATAAGTAATTTAACATAATTGTTAATAGATTGTGTAGGTATTTAAAATAAAATGACAGAAACCAACACCTTCAATATTACACAAACCCAAATTTAAATATAAATAGTTTAGAGCCTAATAATTAATGATACAGGGTCTAGGCTAATCCTACTGAAATTTAGGGGGAAATTTAGTTCTTCCATGATTTATGAGGGCTAAGAGGAACCTGCGACTAGGCAGATGTGGCAATCCAAATCTTAGGAGCTGCAGTCACTTCTGCCGCAACAAAACGTACATTCAGTAAGTTTTCATGGATGCAATCTAAAAAGAGGAACCGCCTATCATCTGAGCGAGCAGCTAAACTCACTTGCCGTATCTTTCATACAACGGGAAACTGATGAATGCTCAACCTCAGAAGAAGAAAAAGAAGAGTGAATCTACTGGGCCTATTCCTAAAAGTTGTTTGGGTTCGTACAGTTTATGATTATTACTGTAATTTGCGTCCAATTAATAGTCAGTCTCTTCAATGAACTCTTTTGCTAATCTTCTGTATTGACCTCCAAGAACCAGGGCAAATTTTAATTAACTTATTTTCATTGTTAACTACGTGAAAACCCAGTATTACAATGTTTTATAAGTAAATAATTAATGCTCATTTTTTATGTTATTTCATTAATTATATATTAATCTTTGAACTTATGACAGTTTTTAGTTTTATTTAACCTAATCATGATTAAACTTAAGTAACAAATAGGTATCTGAGTTATCTTGCTCGTGAATCATAAATTCCAGGGAATTTATGAAATTGTAGGAACATTTCCGGGAACATTCCCTGGAAATATTTTCTCGAGATTACGTTCCCGCCAGATGTCGCTGTGAATTGAACTCTTGCGTAGCTCAGTTGGTAAGAGCATTGGCACGGATAGTCAAAGGTCCTGGGTTCAATTTCCAGTGTCAGAGGAATTTTTCTCCTATAATATTATCATGTAATTCCCAACAGAGACAAGAATCTGTGGTACATGAATGTATATGCATATATATGTCTTGAATGTTACTGTACAATAACAGTGGAAGCCCGGTAACAAAATCACTAATTAGTGTGTCTCATAGTACTGCGTATGACATAACTTGTCTATCGGGGAGGTAGACCATTAAGGGCAGCCAGTCTTAGGAGAGAGATTCTATCTGGCGCTGTGAATTCAATTCTGACGTAGCTCAGTTGGTAAGACCATTGGCACGAACAGCCAAAGGTCCTGCGTGCAAGTCCCAGTGCCAGAGGAATTTTTCTCCCATAATATTATCACAATATTATCTCAACTATCTTCTATAACATGATACTAGATATTAATGAATTTAATTATTCCGTTTGTTTGTATAAAGAAACCACAAATAATTAGGTTTATCCAAAAGTTCAACCTATGCAACCTTTACTATGCTTTTCAGATTTACAATAGCATAATAATTAGTATTAGTATTAGTATTAGCCCATAATGTCCCCGAGGGGCACGGGCCTCTCTTCTGGGAGAGGTGGCTTGTGTTCGCAATCCCGGTTAGCCATTCCGGGAAGGATCTTCCTATTATTACTTATGCCTATAGTCTATCATTTATGGTCCGATATGTAGTCTATCATTTTTGTTGTCCTATATATAATTCTAGCACTATACACTGTGGGTTTAGGTCTTCGCTTTTCGGTCGTGCACTGCTTTCCTGCTCCTTGCTATTTACTGTCTTCATCCTGTGTTGTTGTTTTGGATTGCTGTCTTGACTAGAAGTTGCCATTTTCCTCTGTCTTTAGCTGTGGTGGTCCATCTGTTGCCGAAAGTTGCCCTTAGTTCATCCGACCACCGTGTCCTCTGTCTTCCTACTTTCCGTCTTCCCGTCCGTGGTTCCCATGAAGTTATTCTGTGAGTCCAGCGAGCAGGGTCTTGTCTCAGTATGTGTCCGGCCCATCTCCATTTTAGGTACCTGCTGTCGTTTCCTGCATCTGTTATTTGTGTTCTTCGTCGTATTACGTCGTTCCTTATTCTATCTCTCCATGTGATGCCCAGCATTTTCCTTTCCATTCTATTTTGGCACGTTTGGATTGATTTTCTATCTTTTTTAGTTGTGCTCCAAGTTTGTGAGCCATATATCAGCGCGGGTAGTATGAAGGTGTTCATAATGTGTCTTTTAATGTTTATATTGAAAGATTTTTCTAACAGTATGAATCTCAGCGCTCAGAACTTTGACCATTATGTAGATATTCTCATTGTAATTTCCTTGGGCATGCTTTTCTGGAAGGAGATTGTTTGTCCCAGATAAACTATCTCTTGTACATATTCCAATGTTTCGGGTTGCGTAATTGAGATGGCTTTCTCTTCGCCGTTTGTCATTAATTTGGTCTTTTTTGCATTCATTTGTAGTCCTACTTTGTTACTTAGCTCGTTCACTTCTGTCATGAAGGCCTGTAATTCTTCTGCTGTGTTTGCCATAAGAACTATATCGTCTGCGAAGCGTAAATTAGATATCTTCGCACCGTCAATGTTGATTCCGTAGTCCCCTTGGATGTTCCTAAAAATCTCTTCGAGTATACAGATGAAAAGTTTGGGAGAAATTGTATCCCCTGGTCTAACTCCTCTTTGTAGCTGGAATTCCCTTCCCAACTTGTCCATCTGTATTCTAGCGGTGGTTCCTAATCTCACATATATGCCCTTCTACAAACCTTTCATATGTAATATTAACAATTTTCATCAATGTTCTATATCTTGAGGGCGCTGATTCTCTTCCTTTATCTTAGTTTTACCTCTCCCTTTTAGGATTTAAGCGACCCAAGCTGCCCGGGTCTTACAGGGCCGCAACCTGTCGGGAGAGGGATTATCTTTGGAACACATACATACTTTTTTGACCAGACAAGGGAATGGAGGGCCTCCCCGGATGAGTGATCATCCCAATGCCGGGGCCACCTCCGAGACCACGAACACATAGGACGAGACACACCATTCACACACACACACACACACACACTCCGGACAAGGCGAAAATGGGATGAAGATGATAATGACGGCCTGATGATATCTGGGGACCACAAGGGCTTAAAGTTACCCGACATTTGTGTCACAGGTGAGGAAAACCCCAGAAAAAAAAACCCACCCAGGTAACTTGTCCCGATCAGGAATCGAACCCGGGCCCGCTGCGTGAGAGGAGCGAACGCGTCCCCTTTGTCACAGCGGTGGACAATGGCGGTGATACATCGTATAAATGGATATGTCCAAATATTATCACAGAATATAAAGTAGTAAAAGCTATTGTCGATCACACTGTACTCAATTCCACATTAAAACTAGCAAATGTTGACTTAACCACTTAGAAATTGTTAAATTAATTAAAATTGTATTAAATTTATATATCATGTATAACAATTGGTTGGTTAGTTAAAAGCTGTGCACTATCATTCCATTGTCTGTTGCATCTCTATTATGCATATGTAAATTTTCAGCAAATTATTGTTATTAATATAAAATAACTCTTAGGCGCTCTGAAATCCAGTAATTGTAGATTAATATTAACCAAATTGGTGATGGTTCATGGTAGTATCGCGTTGCAATAATTGAACTTTGTGGCATTTATTTCTCTCTTGGATACGTTCATTTCGATCATATCTTGATCATCATCAGTCCCTATTTATAACTGTAAATTTCGACGTCCGGATTGCCTGAGTACAATAGTGATACTAAAAAATGCCACAAAGTTCAATTAATGCAACGCGATACTACCATGAACCATCACCATTGTGGTTAATATTAATTACAATTAATCTACAATTACTGAACTTGTGTGTGCCTGCGAGTTATTTTATATTAATGGCAATAATTTGCTGAGAAGTGGTTGGCAAATTTACATATGCATAATAGAGATGCAACAGACAATGGTATGATAGTGCACAGCTTTTAACCTAACCAGTCAATTGTTATACATGATATATAAATTTAATATAATTTTAATTATTTTAACAATTTCTAAGTGGTTATGTCAACATTTGCTAGTTTTAATGTGGAATTGAGTACAGTGTGATCGACAATAGTTTTTACTACTATATATTCTGTGATAATATTCGGACATATCCATTTAAACGATATATCAGCGCTATCAAGATATGGAACATTAATGAAGATTGTTGTAATATTACATATGAGAGTTTTCTAGAGGGTCATATATGTGAGACTAGGTTATATTATTATACTATTGCACACCTGAAAAGCATAGTAAACGTTGCATAGATTGAACTTTTGGATAAGTCTAATTATTTGTGGTTAGGTGCACAGTTTCTTGTTACTACATATACGCAGCAAAATGTACATGTAGCAGGTTACATGTAACAAGTTACACATTTCCCACTCCTTGTGGGAAATGTATAACTTGTTATAAAACACAAAAATCACTTATATAACACAATGTTATCTGTAACAAGTTACATGTATTTGTAACAATTCTGGAAAACGTGTTATATAACCCAAGTTTTATAAACAAGTTACATAGTGTAATCGCAGCTAATGGAGTGTAAACGCAGAGAACTGGTTATATAACACAACAATCAGGTATATAACACAGTGTTATATGTAACAATTGGCTTGTATTTGTAACAATTTAGGAAAACATGTTATATAACTCGAGTTATATTCAACAAGTTACATAGTGTAAACGCAGCTTTACAGTCATCACCGATACTCGACATCTCCGGTACTCCTAAGACTGTCGTGTATATTTTCATTTTAATATTCTTGCTCAATTCCTGGATTTGAACATCCCTCTCTGCAGTTATTATTCAGTCTAAATATCAAATTACTTCTATTTGGAATTCCATTCCTTGCAAATTTATCATATTCCTTCCTCTCGCACCTTCTTTATTTATCAGGTTCATACAGGTCTACTTCGTTTATTTACGTTCTCTTCTAGTCCTATTACTGAAGATTAAACAATCCATTATATTATTTCCACATCAGTATCCATGGAAACAGAATGCATATTTTAGGATAAATACAACAAAATTATAACATACCTTCAAAATATAAAAACAATACAGATAAAAGTCTGAATAGGTTTACGGACTCGAAATCTGAAAGAAATGAAACATGGATCACAGGAATAATTAATATCAGAGAAAGGTATTGGATAATATGTATATAATGTATTAACTAAAGTCCAATAACAAAAGGGCATGTATAGGCCCATAAAATATCAAGCCTAGTAAGTAAGATTTCTAATATGTATCAAAGTCTAAAACATTCCAAAAAAACTCGTGTAAATTTATTTTACAGACAGATTTATCGTCTTAATAGTTATTTTAAAATTAATATCAATATTAATATATTTAAAACTAACTTCTCATTTCTGCAGGAAACACAAACATTGTCTGGACCTTCTTCACAACGTGAATGGAACATACAGATGCAGTGGGATCTACATTTGCAAGATTGGAGATTACTGCGGAAGAAGGAAAATGTGTTTTCTGTGTTAATGTGAAGTGAATATCATTTTAATGTAAGTAACAAGCGAAATAAGTTGTTAAAGAAATTGACAGGACTGTAGATCACATGTCAATTGAAAGAGACATGCGAAAATTAACTTATACAGGTGATAATTGCGGAGGAAGGAAATTATTTTAAGTTAGGTCGTTTGAAAGTCGCTGTAATGTAAAATTTAGTTAAGTAGAAAATATAAATAAACATATTCATAGGACCACAGACCAGATCTCATCTCCAAACTAAATAGTTGTAATTTGATTAGCATCGCATCTGCTTAATATTTTCCCTCTACACCCGGGGTCTACTTACTGTACCTGACTTCTCAATCTCCAAGTTACAATTTTTCAAAGAGCTCATTCTTTTCACTGTTTTAGTGATTTTTAGAAATCATGTCCCAGAGACTACCGGATAAGGCAATTTTGTCAAATTGGTTAAAAGAGAACTGGTCTGTTGTGAATCGCTGCTTTGTTTAATATACAGCAGCGATAACGGAGCCTAACGTCTGTTATTCCTTTACAATCGCATACTGACTGCAAAATAATGAAATTTATAGTTTTTAATCCTGAGCTTAAGTTAAAAGGAATAACAGAAAATCCTATCCTTCGCGTCCACGTTCGCAGGCTCTGGTAATGCAGTTGAACAAACATCAAAATCAACTGCAGCCAAGAAGGAAGGGTGCAATCGTATTGATAGCATGGTTTAAAATGACCGGCTGTTCAGGCCAGCTCCGTTACTGTATGGAACATAAGCTGTATTATTTCTACATGCATTACCCATTAAAACCATATTAACTATTGTTTAGAAATAAGTTTTATAAGTTTTAAAATGTATTGCGGACTCTAACGCATGCTCGTGTGGGGAATAAATACTCCTGAGCATGTGGTTTGGGAATGTGAAAACACTGCTCAGCTGAGTGAGCCCTTTCAGAGACTACGTCAAGGTAAGCAAATATGGAACATATTAAGAGACCACTACTCCTGGAAGTTGTTGGATGAAGCAGCAAATAGAGTTTCCCAGAAAGCAAAAGATGACTATATAAATAGCAGACACGGACAAAGGCAATAAGACGTATGATATGACACTTTGTCTGGCTGTGAAATGTCAATATGACGAATCCCCTGTTTCACTCTAATGTATAGGGTTTGTGATATGGCCTGCATTATAGAAATACTTGGAAAGTTCTCTGCAAGTGGTGCATAAAATTCATAGTATTTCTTGCAAAAGTTTCCGTATATTATGAAATCCTCAGACTGAAAAAATAGAATTTACTCTATTCCAAAGAAAACAATATATTCTTAGACAAATAACAATTGACTTTACTACAAATTTTAAGTTGAAGTGTATCCAGTGAAATTTCACAATGTTAAAACAGTGTAAAAAATCTTACCTGAAACTTTCATATCTTCCTCTCCCCAAATAAATGTTTGCCTTCTACCGTATAATAAAATATTATGTATGACATTCTCTTCCTATAAATTGGTTGTAAAAATGAAGAGAATGTCGTTATCACATCCTATCGCGTCCTATAGCATCCCGATACATAACCCAAATAAAATCTGATTAATGCACTCACGTAACTTTTTTTATTCTAAGCATGGCCAATACATCTTTATCACTTTACATTTTGATATAGATTATGATGCCATATTGAAAAAAGCGCGTATTTAGTTGTTTCAACCTGTTACAAAGCTTTATTGTTTACCAGACGAGTTGAGCTTTTGACGTCCACTGAATCCAAAAATACTATTTACCACGTCTGTTTGTGTTTGTGTGCCTGTCTGTCTGTGAACAACCTAGCTCCAGAAAGGAAAGTCGTATGAAAACAAAATGTTGGTAGTTGGGTTAGGTACCTTCTGGGATGTGACACGAAGATTGGAGATGTCTTTCGCATATTTTTAAGAGGACTTTTCATTAAGAAAATTTCGTTTGTCGCGATTTTCCTGAAAACGGCTCAAAATATTTTGTTTAAATTTTCTATATGGGGTGAATATACTAAGAGCTAAAACTTCAGTTCGCAACATTTTTTCTCAACAATTATCTGAAGGGTAGTTATAAGCCACCCACTCAGTGAGCGTTCTTTTCAATACTGCCTCTTGTTCTATATCAGAATGTAAAAGTGAGAAGATGCACTGGCCATGCTTTAGGTAAAGGAAGTTACTTGAGTGCATTAATCATATCTTATTTGTGTTATGCATCCTTCGGGGATGCGATACTATGGAGTAACGACATTATTTTCAGTTTTACAACCAATTTAGATGAAGAGAATAACAAATATAATAATGGTTTCAGGAAGTATGTGAGTTTCACATAAGATTTTTTGTAATTCTCAGTAATTTTCAAATAACAAAAATCCATATCATGAAAGTTTTTATTGCAACGAATATTCCGTGCACTACTTTGTGCTTTGGGGCATGTTTTGTATATTTTTCAAATCAAAGCAAATGGAAATCTCAAAGGACTTTTTGAGTTATAAAAAGTGTAGTTTCGAGAAAATTAAGTTAAAGGGAATGAACATTACTTCAAGAATGTTTTAATTGTTTCGTCATAGGGTCCCTTACAATATATAATTCAATATTTCTAAATGCTTGCTGGATACTTTCAGTTTTAGTAGTTCTAGTTTGTGTTTGACAAGACTCAGTGCAATGCAAAGATTTGGCGAGGTTTGATTTTTAGTTTTCGAATTACGCAGGTTGATCTCGAAAACGTCCTTAAGTACATGGTACCAAGTGTTCAGATCGTGTATAGTAAGTCTCCGTTTTCACATTGTTTATAATTTTACTGAACAGTTCACCAGGATAAACAGTACGGTACATCTTAATGGTTTCCATGGATGTACATGGAATATTAATACGAATACAGAAGAAATATTTTTCAACGTGGCACAAAGGGCATCAAAATGTATATCTCTGAGAAGAAATAAAATGGGGAACTGAGAAGGCAAAAGGCAGGAATTATACAATGAGCCATACTAATGTACTGTGAGTATTAAGTGGAGAAAAGGGCATAAATAAAGAATTTCAAAACAATATTTAATTTTGGTTAAATCTAAGATATCAAACTCCGTGTACGGTGTTTGCTCTTTCTTTACTTCATTTACAACAGGACGTTCAAATTATTCAAATTTAGAATACGGTCAATAATTATGCTACTTCTTATGGAGTTCATGAAATTAATAAATATGTCGCTGATAAATGGAAGTACATTACTGCCTCCCCTTAAACTTCTTATCTTTTCTACTGTATTCCCTCAACTATAGTCGCAACTACATCTACTACATGTAGATATCGGTTCTTTTCAATGTACAGTGAGTTTCACGTAAGAGTTGGCCAATCGAGGGGGTTTCTGCTTCGCGGCGGCCACAGCTCTGACTCCCGAGCGATCGGATGAAATATTTACGCAAATAAAGTCGCTAACGGTGTATTGATTCAGGTTCTCACGATTACAGTTAAAAATATAATTCAGTTATCAAGAAATGTTGGAAATGTCCTCCTCTTGCATCCACACAACTATGGTGCTTTTTAAGAAGATTTTGCTTCACGCGCATAAAATCATCTTCCGAGATAGAATTTATTTCTCTTGTGATATTGTCTTTAAGTTCTTTTAATGTATGGGGCTCTGAACTTGACACTTCATTTTTCAATTTCCCCCAATATATAATAGTCATATACAGTTTTATTGATATAAAAGAATATGTATCATTTAGGGTGGGCGGGTTGGACCGAATCTTTCGCCAAGACTTCTCTCTACATAACCATCTATAACAAAATTTATAGATGTGATATTAGGTGTTTTATGAAGAGGAGCTCGGTTTTAAAATACGGGTCCTTACAATTAGATTTTACCATTTATTAATTCAGACTGACTGTAGCCATGTGAATTTTCTGAGTGCATATACAATTTTAAAGATACCCCCTTGTTAGTAAAATTAATTATATAGTATATTTTGTACAAAATTATACTGATTCATGTAACATAATATTGTTACTTCAGAGATTTGTATTTAAAACGATCTTTTTCCAGAACTGTTAATTAAAAGTTACCAGATCTTGGTATTCTAAATAATATTCAATTCTGTCATAAAATCATTAGCTAACATGTACATGTAAATTTATGGAGTCAAGTTGAGAACTGCTTGCCTGTAGGTTAGAACTGTGCAATCGTAATGAACTTCTGTTGTGTAGGCAAGGAAGAATATTGTAAAGAAATACGCGAGTGTGTTCCATTGACCGTCCGATACACCGAGTTCAAGTCTTGGCCACGGCACTCTAATTATAGTTAGTTAGTAATTACTTTAATGTAAGGAAAGATTAAAATCATTATAGTAATACAGTTTGAGCTTTTATAATAATTAACTGTAGAACTGAATACTTGTTTGGATATTCTCTCCTACCAGTCTATCAGAAGATCCATCGGACCATTGGGGTTTTATTCCAGTACGAATAGGCTTCCTCCTGTATACGTACCTGAAAGCAAGAAAATACAATTTGAAATATTTAATATGTAAAATAGACTAAAGAAGTCCAGATTAAACTAAACTGAGCTTCTATGCTTTGATCGATACCAGTTTTCGAATTTGATTAGATTTAATACTATCAAGTAAAATTAATTATAAAATTGTTTGGGCCTAATATATCAAAATTTAAAGTACAGTAATAAGATATGCTACTATCATTAAAATCAACACCACACAATATATACAATAATAAATTTAATTTAAAAACAGTCAAAACAAACACAAAAGCACTTCACTACGAACTGATAACCTAAAGAGTATCTACAGTGAATAAGTCAACAATAAGTGTGGAAGACAATGTGCAAATAAGCGCAAACTATTTCGAGGAATGTTAAGTAAGGTGTATAGTACTGCACACTGCAATGGGGAATACCAACTAAAGGCTGGTATAGAAAAATGTGTGTGTAATGTTATATCAAAATGGAGAGGGTTCAGGTAATATGGAGATGATTCTTGTACTTAAAGGTAATTTTAAATAAGCTGTCGTTCCCGAAGTAGTATACTATAAACACTATATCCAGAAAAAAAATTGAAGGCGAGTTTTAGTTTTAACTTCAAGATTTTAATTTTAAACGAATAGGTACCGGTATTTATTTAGAAAACGTTAACATTTATTTATTTTTTCGTTTATGTACATTGAAGTAGGCCTATATATACTGGACAGAAAATATTGTATTTTTATGCTCTTTGCCATGGTTTTTGTTTGAACCAAATATCTTAGGATAAAAAAACAAAGAAGCTGAAGGCTAACGTCTGTAAAATGTAAAATAGGCTGACGCACCAATACAAAATGGCCGCTCAAAAAGAAATTGAACATCTAAAAAATCCATGAATACCTGTTTTCAACTCTATGAATATAGTGCATATAAATAAATTTCTTCAGCAATTGTCATTGGTTGATCTGCTATGGAATGACACTCAAAAGCAAGATAAAGTAAAGATGCAATTCGCTTTAAAAAGTGGTTTACATGAATCGCGAGGTTTCGCGTTGAAGATAATTCTAATTACATTTTTTTAGAGTAAAAATTCTTTCGATTGAATTCTGAACTGCACCACCCCATGCAATAATATTGTATTTAGTTAATAATTTAAGTTGAAATCGGTTATTAAGGCGATTTTTACAGTTTAAATGAGACTCAATTACTGTGCGAAGAAATTTTGAATGTTTTACTTCTTGAATGGAAAGATTGTTTGATGGAAAGTGTGTTCATAATAGATTCCAATGTCTTTTGACTGTGCTTAAAATGAAGAATTTTGTTTTCGCGGTGTTGATACTTAATTCATTTCGTGTACACCAGTTATCAAATTCAGTCCTTATGTCTGAAAATGAACGCACTAAATTAAATATTCGTAAACTTCCCCATAGCATAAGATTGAGGTAGAGAAAATATCATGTTTGGGGCTAAAATTGCATGCCGAGTTTTCATAATTCATTCGAATTTAGTGTCTGTGTGTGTGTGTGACTCTGTGTTCAAAACTAAAAAGTCTCATAAAAATTAATTCTTGTGTTATTTTGATTGTTGTATCATTTTAGTTTAAAATTTCATTTTTCGCTGTTGTCGCAAACGGCTCTAAAGATTAGTTTTAATTTCCAGTATAAACTGTACATAGATTACTGAGATCTGAAACCATTATTTCAAGCATTTTTTGTAGACCTTTATATTTTCTAAGATTAGTTATAAGCTTCTCGTTCATGACTTGGCAAATAATACGGATGTGAATGAAACCTAGACAACTGAATGCGCACCCCCGCAACATACACTAAGTCACAATGTGAAGGTTAGAGGTAGTAATCCAAAATGTTGTACGCTAGAATTTTACTTCTTCAGCCCGTATCATTGTTACTATAAGGAGACTCCTGAAGATGCGTTCAACGCCTTGATTACTTGGCCCGATGCTATCCAACATATCACTAAAAAGCGTTGGGCAAATAATTTTTCTCATATAGGCTGCCAGATTTCTCTTTCTTCGTAAAAAGTTTTCGTGTGAAGTTTATAATTGCGCTTTATAACCAAATTTCTTACTTATTTCACTTCTGTCACCCCGTTGGATTGTAATTTACGCGGCCCACGCCGGCCTAGCCTTACAGGACCAAGACCTGTCGGGAGTGGAATTTTGCTGTGTATCACATAAATACTCTTTTAACCAGATACGGGCATAAAGGGCCTCCCCGGATGAGTGTATTAAACTCATTTAATGGCGTGAAACACTTCATAACCTTTTCTTGCCCTTCAGAATATTTTATCACATTTTTTTCGAAATATTCAGCTTAATTTGCTTCAAGTTTTTAATTGAATACTTCACTAACTACAAAAACTGTAAATCCTAACCAACTTACGTTTCACCCTATCTTCCTCTCCAGATAGGCCAGGGAGTGATTGAATGTAATTTCCATCAACAAAGATTTATTTACAGGTAAAGTCTGCGTTGTAATTTTAACGTAATGCTTTGCAAGTTAAACAATCCGTTATATTTCCGCAACAGTTTGCCAGTCATTCTTTTCCACTTTCAATTATTTTATAAATTGTGTCCCAGATATTGCCAGATAAGACAAATTTGCCCAATTGGCTAAAAGAGATCTGGTCTTTGGTGAATCGCTGGTTTGTTTAATACACAACAGCGATAACGGAGCCTAACGTCTGTTATTCATTTACAATCTGGCATTGACTTTATGTGAAATTTATAATCATGAATGTTGTATTGGAAAGGAATAACAGAAAATCCTATCCTACGCGTCCACGTTCGCAGGTTCTGGTAATGCGGTTGAGAAAACATATTGAACTCGACTGCAGCCAAGAAGGAAGGGTGATATCATATTGATAACAAAGATTTGTTTCTGGCTTAAAAAGCCGAAACTGTTATGGACAGTTCCATTAGACTACTGTATTGAACAAAATGTGTATTTTTGTCATATTTAGGCTATATAGGCCTACCATAACCGAAATTAATTATCGCTTATATGGGTATTGTTAATATACAGTAAATTGTACCTATAAAGATACAGTCGACCAACGAATAACGTGAGTGGGTTGTGAAGTGAATGTTTTTAAAGTCTTTTCGTAAGGGTTCATTTACAAGACAACTTTTTAGGCCAGCAGATTATTGACACTAATGTTTTTTGTTATATATACTATAATACAAGGTGATCTTGACAGTTTAAATGAGAATCAATTACTGTGTCAAAAATTTGAATTTTTTACTTCTTAAATGGAAAGATTTTTGAAGGAAATCCTGTTCATAATAGAATCCTCTGCCTTGTGACTGAACTTAAAATGATGAGTTTTCCCGGTGTTGATACTTAATTCATTCCGTGCAGACCAGTTATCAAATTCAGTCCTTATGTCTGAAAATGTATAGGCATTAAACGCACGACATTAAATATTCTTCCCCATAACATATAAGCACTAGAGATAGAGAAAATATTATGTTAGGGCCTAAAATTGAATGTCGAGTTTTCATAATTTCTTTCATGTTTTGAGTATACTGAACCAATAAATTCTAATTTCACGTCTGTGTGTGTTTGAACTCTGTGTTCAAAAGTAAAAAGTCGCAAAAAAATTAATTCTTGTGTTATTTTGATTTTTGTATCATTTTACATTGAAATTATTTTTTTCGCTAATGTCGAAAATGGCTCTAAGCATATTTTTTTAAATTTCTATATAAACTATGCATAGACTATTGAGAACTAAAACCTTTATTTCAAGAATTTTTGGTAGGCCATTAAATTTTCTAAGAATAGCTACAAGCTTCTCATTCATCCAGAAGTTCAAGTTCAAGTCGAAATATCAAGGTTAGAGGTAGTAATGTAGAATGTTTCACGCTAGAATTTTACTTCCTCACCGAGTATAGTTTTTACTATAAGTAGGATCCTGAAAAAGTGTTCAACCCCGCCATTCTTGATTACGTGGCCGGATGCTATCCAATACATCACTAAAAAGCGTTGGGCAAATAATTTTCTTCATATAGGCTGCCAAATTCCTTTTTCTTCGTAAAAAGTTTTCTTCCGAGCCTTATAATTGCGCTTTATAACCAAAGTATGTATATATTTAATTTTTTTCTTCCCGTTAATTTGTAATTTACGCGGCCCACGCCGCCCTAGCCTTACACGACCGAGGCCTGTCGGGAAAGGAATTTCCTGTGGATCACATAAATACTCTTTTAACAAGACACAGATATAGAGGGCCTCCCCGGATGAGTGTATTCGTCTCATTCACAATTGCCGAGAGACTTATTGAATAGTGTGGAATAAAAATCTAAAGTACTTACTTACAGGGAATAGACAATTCCTAAGCAAACTAAAGGAATAAATATAACACATTTTATTGAACCAAGAGGTTCATTGCCCCGCTTACCTGAGCCTGCCGTTCAACCCCACTCTGTTACAACGTCTTATTAAAGTTCATGTGGCATTTTCTCGTAAAAAAAATTTTCACGATTTTCACAAAAAATCAATCACAAGTTAAAAGTTTGAAGTCCAAAAATGACAACCATTTTACAAGATATCGACGTAGGAGGCTGATACGTTTTCGATCAATTATGTTTTAATTCGTTCATTTGTGAATCGTAATCTTTAATTTTTTCAAAGCGCGTAGGAAAGTCCCATGAGAACAATCTTTATGTTTTCAACTGTTATCTTCGTGGATTGTGCCGTGAAACATTTCTTAACCTTTTCTTGCCCTTCAGTCTATTTTATAACATTTAATTCGAAATATGCAGCTTTTTTTCCTTCAAGTTCAAATTGAATACTTCAGTTAATACAAAAACGTTTCGCCGTATCTTCCTTTCCAGAGAGGACAGATAGAATGTAATTCTCATAAGCATAGCTTTATTTACAGGCATGGACTGCGTTGCAATTGAAACATAATACTTTGCAAGTTAAACAATCCACAACAGTTTCCTTGGAAACAGAATCCTTTTTGCGGATAAATGAAAATAAATTATGAAACATCAAGATTTAAGAACATTACTCAAGTTATTAAACTTTCATATGGATTCGGATATCTGAAAGCAAAGAGGACAACGGAAACATTGACGACAGGAATTAATCCCACCAGGGAAAGGTATTGCAGAATATTTCATTTAATTAGAGGCCAATAAATATAGCTGTGGGATAGATCTACACAAATTTAAACCCAGGCTTTTAGAATCAACAAATATTATTAGAATAAAAATTTTGTATTATCGTTTTATATAAATAGATCTGGTCTTTATTATAAACGCAGGTGTGTGTTATTTTAAAATTTATATTAAAGTAACATAATATTTAAAATGGACTTCTCATTTCTGCAGTATACACAAATATTGTCTGGACCTTCTTCACAAGAATTACTGGGAATGGTGGCCAATAGATGCTGTGGGATCTACATTCGAAAGACAATGCTGGAGATGACTACAGAAGAAGGAAACAGCTTCCTGAGTTAATGTGAAGTGTAAAACAATGTAGTGTGGGTATTGAATGTGATATTCGGACATTAACCTAGGCCTATACTTGAGATGGCTGCGGTGTTAGGAAATTCATTCTGATGATAGGTTTTTTGAGGGTCACAGTAATGTTAGTCTAAGTATTAAGTAAAACCTATAAATAAACATATTCATAGGACCACAGACCAGATCTCATCTCCAAATTAAATTGTTGTAACTTGATTAATTTCGCATCCCCCTACTATTTTCCATCTGGCCTTATACTCGTGGGTACTTTGCTCTCAACATTCAAATTATAGATTTTTAAGACGGCTTTAAATTCAATTAGCTTTGACTAAAGAATTTAATATATTTTGAGTGTAATATCAGTGCATTGTTAGTCATTCTTGTTTCACTTTTTAAATTATTTTATAAATTCCGTCCCAGAGATTGCCGGATAAGGAAAATTTGCCCTTAGTGGATAAAAGAGAACTGGTCTCTGGTGAATCGCTGCTTTGTTTAATACACAGCAGGGATAACGGAGCCTAACGTCTGTGATTCCTTTACAATCTGACAGTCTACAAAATAATGTGAAATTTATATGCCAACTGCTGAATTTAAGTGGAAAGGAATAACAGAAAATCCTATCCTTAGCGTCCCCGTTCGCAGGTTCTGGTAATGCAGTTGAGCAAACATACTGAAATCAACTGCAGCCAAGAAGGAAGGGTGCCAACATATTGATAACAATTGTTTGTTTCTAGTTTACAAAGGCGAAACTTTTCAGGAGAGTTCCATTAGATTACTGTATTGAAAAAAGGCGTATTTTTTTTTATGTAGGCTATATACCATAACCGAAATTAATTATATCTTATACGGCTAGCTATTGTTAATACACAGTAAAATGTAACTGTAAAGATACAGTCGCCGAACGATTAACGTGAGTAGGGTGTGAAGTAGGCTATATGTTTTTAAAGGCTTTTCGTAAGGGTTCATTTACAAGATAACTTTTTAGGCAAACAAATTATTGACGCTAATGGTTTTTGTTTACTATAATTATTAAGATATATGACAGAAGTTTAAAAGAACGTATGTTTGCGAAACGAGCCCCAAATAGAAGAGTATATCCTATAAGGGTATAATAGCATGTTGTTTAGCCACCCTCATGGCTGAGTGGTTAGATCGCTCGCCTTCCACCGCGGATCGAATTTCGGTGGATCCATGTGGAATTTGTGGTTTGCAAAATGGGGTGGAAGCAGGTTTTCCCGGGGTGCTCCTCTTTCCCCTGCCATATATTATTCCAACAGAGCTCCATTAATCATACTATGAACATTGGTTGCAATAAAGGAATTATCTAACAATACAACACATTACAACCACAGAGCAAAGGAAACGCTTAGATGAACATTGTATTGCTCACTTGTTCCATAGTATGGTAATGAAATGAGGGAACTCGCGCACTTTAACGGAGAGGTGTACATATTCTGATTTTAGCTTGCTTACCCCTTTGAAATTCTGCAACCAGCCACAGCTTTTAAGTTGCTTGTCAAGAGAGCAAGCCCGATTACTACGACACTGTCGCTATGAGTCACAAGCTCTATATAACTTTGTGGGTTTCACGAGGCCTGAAGGCCTGGCGAAAGGAATATGAAACTGGGTATATCTGTGCACTGTTGGGTCGTGCAGTTACATACTTGAGGAACTTCAGATGTGTTTAGAGTGCAAGTAAAAGGAGAATGAAGAATTTTACCCAGAAGGAAGCCGAGGAGAAACTAAAATGTTTAGAGTTTGAATTATCAATGAACAAAGGTACTAGTCCGGCATGGGAGACATTTTAAAACATTTGCGAGAAAACATCAAAAAAATCAATAATAACAATAACAATAATAAAAATAATAAATGTGTTAAGACGCTAAAACAATTTTTAATACTTTATCCACTTTTTATTTATCTACATGATGAATTTCTTCTACCAGCATGTAGAAAAGCAAGAAAGTATTACCTACACTTAGCAACTATGTTTAGCTGATAGGAATGACGCAAGCTTATTCAGGCTTGCATAAGTTGGGTTCAACCTAATCCATCAAGTCTAAAGAAACCTGCCTGCTTGGTAGCTGCGACGCTCGCAACTTGCTTGCCTGGCGTTCAAGCAGTATGGGCAAGCTAAAATCGAGATTTGTACACCTCTAAGTCTTTACCACTCCCGGTGTAGGAACTATGTGCACCTTATTGTCTTACAGGACCACAAATGACGGGAGAAGGATTAGTCATTGGATCACATACATCTATTTTGACTATACAAGGACATGGAAGGCATCCACGGATGAGTGATCAGCCCAATGCCAAGGCAACCTCCAAGGAAACACGAAGGCATAGAGGACAAGCCACACCAGTCGCTCACACAGTCACTCTGAATAGGGTCGATGTGATGGAAGTGATACGATGACTGGAATATGCCCGGGGACCATAGGGTCCTAAAGTTTCCTGACATTCCTTTTACAAACCCCGTTTCCTCACTGAGAAATGTGTCCCGACCAGCAATCGAACTGCATGAACACTAAGCAAACGCCACAGCGATGGGCAATAAGAGAACTTATTTCCTAAAAAAATATTCACTAAAATTTTACATTATTTAAATATGCATCAAATTCTTGTCTTTTTTAACTTAGTTTTACATCACCCTTGTATTTTATTTTATTGTATTTGCCTACAACAGAGCAAAGTGAACTACGCCACCCGGGCCTTACAGGGCCTCAACCTGTCGGGATAGGTATTATATAACGGATCACATACATACTTTTTTGACCAGACAAGGACATCAAGGCCTCCCCAGATGAGTGATCAGCCCAATGACGGGGCCACCTCCGAGACAACATGAGCAGATAGGACGAAATATATAAAATGGGATGTTACGTAATCTAAATGTAATTTTATATAGCTCATTTTTGAAAACGCAGATTCACAAGTATATGTTGAATAAAAAATAAAATACAAGTTTATCACGAATTTCAGAAGCCCTGGTTGTCTACTATTCGCTTTGAAAGCGATTGAAAAGAGGAAAAGAAAGTGAATTCATAAAAAAGACAAGCAATTTATGAACCATGTAATTTTGGGTGACGGACCTTTGAGCAAATGAGGGAAAAATGCCTACTTCGCTTGAGCAAAAATGTCCACTTCACTCGAGCACAAATTAGTCGTGTATTCCAACTATTTGGGAACGCCGCATTCAACTGCCAGGTATTATACTTCTAAATTATCCGATTTGCGCATTATGCAACGGGCGCTTTAATCTGTCAACAATAATTTTAGATTTTGAAATTGCAGCGCACAGAGCTGTTGGAAATTGTTTCCTGGTTCAACTCTAAAATGTTGTAATTTTCACCTAGGGCAATCTTGGTTCCGAAAAGTAGTTGAAATAGGACTGAAAAAAGAGTATGTAGATAAACATTCGGACATGGGAAAATGGTTAAGCCACTCTTTCGGGTTACCATATTTACCACCAGAACAGGTATCTGATGCAGAAAATCTTCTCGGATTTGCAGCCAGGTGAGAAGTTTGTTGTGGTCCAACGTTTCCGAGGCTGACGCTGCCTCCATCCTCAGGGAATCTGAAGTGTCGAGTTTTAACATGTAGGGGATATATATACCAACCCGTGTTGGGTGGAGTCGACCAATCAGGGAGCAGCTGTTCTGTTTTCGGTCCTTTTCCGGGCCAAAATGTTCCTTTTACCTTTCAGGTCCTGAATGCATTTGTTCCAGGCCTGGTTGACAGTGAAACCTTCATCCCTGTTAAAGTTTGTGTCTTCCAGTCTAATTTCAATTGCCTCTCTGATGATCTTGTTCCAATAGCGTGTTGTCTTGGCGAGTACTGTTGTGTTTTTAAATTCTATTCTGTGGCCTGGTTCAGAATTAATGGTGTGGTCTGCAACTGCTGATTTGTCCGAGTAGAAGAGTCTAATGCATCTCTCGTGTTCTTTGCAGCGCTGTTCAATTGTGCGTGAAGTCTGTCCGATGTAGGCTTTACCGCATTCACACGGTATGCGATAAACACCCGGAGTTCTAAGTCCCATGTTGTCTTTCACTGGTCGTAGGAGGTTCTTAATTTTGGGGGGTGGCATGGACACTGTACGGATCTGGTGTTTCATTAGAATCCTTTCTAGCTTCCTGGACAGGTTTCCAAAGTATGGCAGGTAGGCAGTTCTAGTCTTTTCTCTTTGGGCGGTGGTTTCCTGAGAACCGGTCCTTTTCAGGGCCAGTCGGATTTCAGCGTCCCGGTACCCATTCTGTTTGAAGGTCTTCTTAAGATGATTTATTTCCTCGGGTAGGCTGTCTGTGTCTGAGATGGCGAGAGCTCTGTTGGTAAGTGTATGAAGGACACTCCTGCGTTGGGCTGGGTGGTGGTGACTGTTGCCGTTAAGGTAGAGATCGGTGTGTGTAGATTTCCTGTAGACTCTATGTCCTAGAGTTCCATCCGGTTTCCTCTGGATTAAAATGTCCAGAAACGGAAGACATCCTTCTTTTTCCATTTCCATGGTGAAGGTGATGTTAGGATGTATGCTATTGAGGTGATTCAGGAAGTCCGGTAGTGTTTCATGTCCATGGGGCCAAATGATGAGCGTATCATCAACGTATCTGTAGAAATGAGCTGGTTGTAAAAGTGCTGTGTCCAGAGCCTTGTGTTCGAAGTGTTCCATGTACAGGTTTGCGATAGCCGGTGATAGCGGCGACCCCATAGCTACTCCGTCTGTCTGCTCGTAGTAATTGTTCTGATAGAGAAAATAGGTCGAAGTCAATGTATGCCGGAAGAGCTGGATTACGTCTGGGCTAAAGTGTGGTGTCAGCAGCTGTAGTGAGTCTTCAATTGGCACTCTTGTAAATTTGGAGATTACATCTGATGCATTCGTAGAACTTCAAAGCATTGCTCCCGATACACCCCTAGCTAATCAATTTCTAGATTACCTCTTGGAGAATTACTAAGTGATGACAGTCAGTTCTCTCCAAATCTTCGGGCACAGCCGCCAAAATGAAAACTGCCCCATAACTACAAATGACGCAGAGTCCTTTCAGAGACAGTTCAAAAGGGAATTTTACTGTGCACATCCATCGATACATATTTTAACACAGGTTTTAAAGGAGCGACAAAGTCAAACGGACATATCAATCCGATCGCATCTTTCTGTGAAGCAACGGAAAAATAATAAGTCTGAAATTAACTGACTTTATGCCAATAAGAACTGGGACGATTGTGTTTTGGGAAGGATTAATTTATTAAGATATGTGACGCTAATGGGAGCTAGATATAAAGCACAAACACTGTCATTTCAACAATGTCATCAGGACGTGCCTATCAAATGGCAGTAAACATAAGCCAACTTTAGGAAATGGCATGCCCATGAAAATGGCGATGAAACCACACAATGTTGCCACATCACGTTTAGAGGAAATATTTAAGTACCATTTCCGTATTTCTTTACTTTGCTCAAATGAACATATTTATTTGCTCTATTGCTATGGCGATTTGCTCAAATGTTAGTCACCGGTCATTTTTGTCTGCGAAGTGCAACATGCATGATTCGTTGGAGATATTGCATTCAAGAAAACTAACTAGGTTGCTTTCTTTTAAAAGAAAATTCATTATCTTATTTTTGTCTGACAGTTTCAGAACTGAAATTGTATTCCGAACCCGTGTGGTAAATCTCGTTAGAGGACAGACGATTTTTAAATAAATCTTATGTAACGGGGTCTCCGCGTGGACTGGTGTGTGGTATGGTTTTTGCTGGTGATTTGTGGTGCACATCCCTCTGGTCCATGCTGCTGACTGCCCCTGAAGATCTGGTTGACCCCCCAGGCACTGGGATCTTTGATTTCATGGGAGATTGTGATTGAATTAGAGAGAAAGTAACTTCCCGTCTACATCCCCTAGTATTTATTTCCAGGTTAATATACACATCCCTCTAACCACTACATAGCTCTGATATCCTTCATCCCCATATCCTCTCACTTCATCCCCTTGATCTGCCCTCTCTGGGTTTTTTTAGCTAACAACTAATATCCACGTCAACTTCCAAGATGAGCTTTTCCCCGACTGCCCGCACACACGCGCGTCTTTTACGAACCAAAACCGGACGCTGTATATTGAAATGCGCAAATTCAGCGCTATACGAGACAATTCAGGGCTGCCATAGCCTTGAACATTCTTCCCAGGAACTGATTAAGCATTACCATACCCCTCTCATCCAAACAAATTCGCCCTCGAATTTGGCAAAACTAAATAAAACTTAAAACAATACAAAATGTCCTTCCAGATTGACAGGGATGAAGTCGGATGAAAATCGGGACTCAAAAATCTTCACACAAAACAGAATAGCAATAAAAAAAAAGGAAAAAATAAACATTCTCTTGGGGTTACCTCTAAATTTTACAGAATTGATATTCCCTCTTTGTAGCATATGCAAGTGTATGCAATTTTAAAATTAATGTAAAAGTGAATGTAATATTTACAATCGACTTCTCATATCTGCAGGATACATAAATATTGTCTAGACCTTCTTCGCAAGGATTCATGGGAATGGTGACCAACGATGCTGTGGGATCTATGGCAATGCTGGAGATGACTGCAGAAGAAGTTAAGTGCTTACTGTGTTAATGAGAAATAGAACTCTATCCAGTGTGAGTCTAAATGGAAAACATAGTTTAGGAAATTGGTAGGACTATAGATAATATTTCAATTAAAAGAGACAGGCGAACATTAACGTATAATGGAGATGACTTCGGACAAAGGAAACTGTTAGGTATTTCGAAAATCATAGTAATGTTCATTCTAGTGTTTAGTATAAAATATAAATAAACATTATTCATAGGACCACAGACCAGATCTCAGCTTCAAACAAAATAGGTGTAATTTGATTAATATCACATCCGCTTACTTCCTTCTAACCTTACACTCTTCTTTTAATTATAATACCTGGCCACTCAACCTTCAAGTTACTGACTATTAAGAGAGTCTTAAGTTTAATTAACTTCTGACTGAGTAACTTGATATACTCAGACTATACAGTAGTTATTTTTTCTCCAGTCATCCTTTTTCACTATTTTATCGGTTTTAGAAAATCTGTCAGATTTGCTGGATAAGTCAATTTTGGAAAATTGTTTAAATGAGAACTGGTCATTGGTGAATCGCTGCTTTTTTTAATACACAGCGGCGATAACGGAGCCTAACGTCTGTTATTCCTTTACAATCTCATATTGACTGCAAGATGAAGTAAAATTTATAACCGTGGATTTTGCATTAAAGTTGAAAGGAATAACAGAAAATACTATCCTTCGCGTCCACGTTCGCAGGCTCTGGTAATGTGGTTGAGTAAACATAATGAACTCGACTGCAGCGAAGAAGGAAGGGTGCCATCTTATTAATAAATGTTTGTTTCTGGTTTTAAAAGCCTGGGCCCTGTTTCATAAAACTCTACATGTGTGTCAAATACAACAATTATGTCAAGTCTGACAAATTTGTCAAAGGCTATGTCACGACAATTGTATTTTTAATAAATATTACAACTTTTCCTTAAATTACAGGAAATTAATGTAAACTGTCATTGGTAATTCTATGAGAGTTGACGAGGTTATCGATAGATTCGATAGATTCGCACCTCGTCAACTCGAGTGGGATTTATTAAGACCATTCCATGAATAAAAAGTAACGGATTATATAAATAAAAATTTATTTCGTGCTTTGTTGTATAAAAACAAAACTAACAGTTGTGAGTTCACGACATACTATAAATCAATCACTAATGAATCGATTCGAGTTACCATGTTCTAACGAGAGCTACCAATCAAATGGTGCATATAAGACAAAGTTAACTTCATTCAAGTAAGCTAACAGCAGGACAGAATAAAAGCATACGAACTGGCTTGCACCGAATCGAAATTGTGTTCTTAATCAATGTACATTTCTATTCTTTTAATTTCCAAACAAGTTATGCTGTATAAAATAATCTGTTTTCGAGCCGCTTAGTGGCAGCATCTGACTATTAATCACTGCACACTAATACTCGCGTCTCCAGTAACGAGCCAACGATTTTATCACAATAAAACACCCTCCTCGTGATTTCTACAAGAATATTGCAAGACAAATGGCCGTGATTGGTCTACATCCAATGAATTGTTAAACGTTATTGGTCAATAACAAACACGCAGCGTATGAGTTGAATAGTCAGACTAAAATAACCCTTTTCATAAACGTGACAATTTTATGCCAAATCTAAAGATTATTTTAGTACACTGTAGATGGCACTCATATACGCGTGCAATAATCGATCTCAACATCGAATGTGAAACCTAAGTAATCGATTATTACTATCGAAAATATTGAATTACATTTCTCTTTGAATACAGTTGAAATAGTATTTATTTCCAGGTTAATATATACATCCCTCTAACCACTACATAGCTCTGATATCCTTCATCCCCATATCCTCTCACTTCATCCCCTTGATCTGCCCTCTCTGGGTTTTTTTAGCTAACAACTAATATCCACGTCAACTTCCAAGATGAGCTTTTCCCCGACTGCCCGCACACACGCGCGTCTTTTACGAACCAAAACCGGACGCTGTATATTGAAATGCGCAAATTCAGCGCTATACGAGACAATTCAGGGCTGCCATAGCCTTGAACATTCTTCCCAGGAACTGATTAAGCATTACCATACCCCTCTCATCCAAACAAATTCGCCCTCGAATTTGGCAAAACTAAATAAAACTTAAAACAATACAAAATGTCCTTCCAGATTGACAGGGATGAAGTCGGATGAAAATCGGGACTCAAAAATCTTCACACAAAACAGAATAGCAATAAAAAAAAAGGAAAAAATAAACATTCTCTTGGGGTTACCTCTAAATTTTACAGAATTGATATTCCCTCTTTGTAGCATATGCAAGTGTATGCAATTTTAAAATTAATGTAAAAGTGAATGTAATATTTACAATCGACTTCTCATATCTGCAGGATACATAAATATTGTCTAGACCTTCTTCGCAAGGATTCATGGGAATGGTGACCAACGATGCTGTGGGATCTATGGCAATGCTGGAGATGACTGCAGAAGAAGTTAAGTGCTTACTGTGTTAATGAGAAATAGAACTCTATCCAGTGTGAGTCTAAATGGAAAACATAGTTTAGGAAATTGGTAGGACTATAGATAATATTTCAATTAAAAGAGACAGGCGAACATTAACGTATAATGGAGATGACTTCGGACAAAGGAAACTGTTAGGTATTTCGAAAATCATAGTAATGTTCATTCTAGTGTTTAGTATAAAATATAAATAAACATTATTCATAGGACCACAGACCAGATCTCAGCTTCAAACAAAATAGGTGTAATTTGATTAATATCACATCCGCTTACTATTTTCCTTCTAACCTTACACTCTTCTTTTAATTATAATACCTGGCCACTCAACCTTCAAGTTACTGACTATTAAGAGAGTCTTAAGTTTAATTAACTTCTGACTGAGTAACTTGATATACTCAGACTATACAGTAGTTATTTTTTCTCCAGTCATCCTTTTTCACTATTTTATCGGTTTTAGAAAATCTGTCAGATTTGCTGGATAAGTCAATTTTGGAAAATTGTTTAAATGAGAACTGGTCATTGGTGAATCGCTGCTTTTTTTAATACACAGCGGCGATAACGGAGCCTAACGTCTGTTATTCCTTTACAATCTCATATTGACTGCAAGATGAAGTAAAATTTATAACCGTGGATTTTGCATTAAAGTTGAAAGGAATAACAGAAAATACTATCCTTCGCGTCCACGTTCGCAGGCTCTGGTAATGTGGTTGAGTAAACATAATGAACTCGACTGCAGCGAAGAAGGAAGGGTGCCATCTTATTAATAAATGTTTGTTTCTGGTTTTAAAAGCCTGGGCCCTGTTTCATAAAACTCTACATGTGTGTCAAATACAACAATTATGTCAAGTCTGACAAATTTGTCAAAGGCTATGTCACGACAATTGTATTTTTAATAAATATTACAACTTTTCCTTAAATTACAGGAAATTAATGTAAACTGTCATTGGTAATTCTATGAGAGTTGACGAGGTTATCGATAGATTCGATAGATTCACACCTCGTCAACTCGAGTGGGATTTATTAAGACCATTCCATGAATAAAAAGTAACGGATTATATAAATAAAAATTTATTTCGTGCTTTGTTGTATAAAAACAAAACTAACAGTTGTGAGTTCACGGCATACTATAAATCAATCACTAATGAATCGATTCGAGTTACCATGTTCTAACGAGAGCTACCAATCAAATGGTGCATATAAGACAAAGTTAACTTCATTCAAGTAAGCTAACAGCAGGACAGAATAAAAGCATACGAACTGGCTTGCACCGAATCGAAATTGTGTTCTTAATCAATGTACATTTCTATTCTTTTAATTTCCAAACAAGTTATGCTGTATAAAATAATCTGTTTTCGAGCCGCTTAGTGGCAGCATCTGACTATTAATCACTGCACACTAATACTCGCGTCTCCAGTAACGAGCCAACGATTTTATCACAATAAAACACCCTCCTCGTGATTTCTACAAGAATATTGCAAGACAAATGGCCGTGATTGGTCTACATCCAATGAATTGTTAAACGTTATTGGTCAATAACAAACACGCAGCGTATGAGTTGAATAGTCAGACTAAAATAACCCTTTTCATAAACGTGACAATTTTATGCCAAATCTAAAGATTATTTTAGTACACTGTAGATGGCACTCATATACGCGTGCAATAATCGATCTCAACATCGAATGTGAAACCTAAGTAATCGATTATTACTATCGAAAATATTGAATTACATTTCTCTTTGAATACAGTCACTGAAATTGAATGTAAGGTTAATCCGATGCCTAAAAACCCTGCGTGATCTCATGTCTATAACTTCATCACTTTCACTACTACCAATATCACTACAACTAGTGTTCATTATTAACAAAACAATTTAGCAAGTTTACTAACAAGAAAATTTAAATCACAAAAAAACAGTTTGTCAAGTTATGACACACATTTGCATAACTTACTGACTTGGCCTAAATATGAAATATTGCCTGTCATTTTTGTAATGACAATTCTACATTTTTTTGAAAATTTGTAAATATATAAACAAAAATTAATGTTTTATAAATGGTAAGTATCCTAAGATATGCCTTATTCGTCAGACTTTTACCTGTACTCTAAAGTTTTGAGAAACAACAATGTGTAAAATTGTCATACAAATCTAAAAAATTGTCATGACATTTATGTAAATTTGTCAGATTTTATGAAAAACAAAAATGACAATATGTAATCCTGCAAAACAATTTACTGATACCTGTCACGTGTAAAATCGTAACTTTTATGATATAGGGCCCAGATCTGTTAAGGCCAGTTCCATTATTGTATGGGACCACAAGTTGTATATTTGCTAGATGTATTATAACAATACACAATAATTGTCAATTTACAATAAAATGTAACTGTAAAGGTAAAGTCGACCAACGAAAAACCTGGGTGAATAGTGAACTAGGCCTATATTTTAAGTCTGTTTGTACGGATTCATTTACAAGAGAACTTCTTAGATCAGTAACATACTTACTATTGGTAATTACTTTTGGCTACTACATTAAGACAAAATAATGTTATTCTTCTGGTAAATTTATTTTCTATGTGGGCACTGAATTATTTCAGACACTGATGAATCGTTTTGTTTTTCCTATCTACTTATATTTTATTTTTTGACGATTTTATTTAGATTACGCTTCAATTATGCTACATTTTTTCAATTTCATGAGTGAAAAATAACAATAATTATTGTATAATGTGGTAATAGTTATTTGTGATACAAGTGGTAAAAGATAGTTTTAATTTTGGGAGTAGGTAAATTTGAGAAACGAGTCTGTAAGCTCGAGTGTAGCAATCCTTACAGGAAAATAAAATAAGTAAAATCAGTAAACTAAGTAAGTGCAATATAAGTACGCCTGTTCTTTCTTCAAGTGATTTTTTTTCCCACGGGCATTAAAATAACTCATAATATTTAGTTTATATAACATGATAATTTTTTTGTTCGTAATTCTCAGTAATTTTTTAAATATTAAAATCCATATAATGAAAGTTCTCATCGGAAAGACGATTTCTTGTACTAATTTTTGCGATGGGATATTTTTGTAAATAAAGCAATGTAGAACGATGTTTTGAATGATATAAATGTAGTTTAGAGAGAATAAAGTTAAAGAGAATGAACATTAATCAAGAAAAACTTAATAAATACGTCATATTCCCTTAGGATGTATAATTAAAACACAAGTTCAAGGTTAAGTAGTTGTAGTTTGTATTCAGATAGGATAAAGATTCATGACTTTGTACAATGCAAAGGTTTGGTGAGGTTTGACGTTTGGTTTTCGAATTGTGCAGGATGAATTTCGGAAAAATCCTTAAGTTCATGGCACCAAGAGTAAAGATCATATGTAATAAGTCTCCATTTTTACGAGAATTAATACAACTTAATGGTTTCCATGGATGCACAACGCAAAATGACACGCCTTCAACATTTTTAAAAATCTATTCGGCAGATTGACATTATGTTCAAATAAGAACATTCAATAAACGGTATAAATGACACAGTAATTATAAGAGAGCTGTAAAACAACTCTCTATGATTAGTCACTGAAGCGGAATGCCAAGTCTCCTATTCACAGTGTAATGTAGCGTTGGAAACATACCACGGTGCAATCGGCGAAGAGATTTAGATTCAAATCTTCTTAGAACGGCAGAAGAAATGTTGTGTGATAACTTCAACATAGCATAAAGGGCTTCTAAATGTAAATCTGCGAGAAGAAATGCTACTGGGGAATGAGTAGGCAAAGCAGAGGAATTATTCAACAAGTCTACCATCAAGGTAGCCAAAATAGGAATGTACTGTGAGTACAAAGGTGTACAAAGATACATAAATGTATAATTTTAATATTTAGTTTCAATAATTTAAATTTAGTTTTGTTTAAATTGAAGGATTCAGATTCTTTGTAAGGTGTAGGCTCCTGGTTACTGCAATCACAAAAGGATGTTCCAAGTAAGCAACTTTAGAATAAGGACATAAGCTATGCAACGACGACGGGACGCTCTCCTATGGCACGGTACCATCATTGTTCATTCAGCAATGACTATTCCTTCATCTATCTCAGAGAATGCGAGGTCACGGTGAGGGAGATTCGTCATAACATCTCACTACACTTTCCGTTTATGTACACAACTCGAAGTGAGTTCCGTACAGCCACAAGCTGCATAAGTGGCGTAGCAATTTAATTTAAAGATTTAAAGTGTTATTTTAGTAAAGAAAATGCAATTGGTAACATTTAGTGACATCAGTATAACAATCCTTCTCCATACTGAAACATACCTCAAAATTGAAGGGAATTTTCACTGGGTCTTGGCACGATTAGTAAATCTTTAGCACCTATTGTTTTCCAGTAGTCTGGTTCTAAAGTAGTGTTCACCAAACGTAAAGTTAAACTTAATGCTAATCACAATTATGTGTATTTAGTACAGTCCCAATTTTGGGCATTGCCTTGAGAACTTTTACACAGTTTCTTTCAAGAAATGCTGTAATTTGCCCCCCTCCCCCTCCAAAAAAAATAAGGAACCCAATTAGGTGGCTAAAGCAGGAGTTCCTGCAATCCCATTTTGCTTTCTATCCTGTCAAGTGGGTGATCTGAGTGATAAACATCAGTACCATTCAAACAATAGCACGCTTTATCAATACTAAAATAAAATATTGATGTTATATCATTCAAGCTCCTTAAAAGTTAAAGTTTTGGGAATTTTAAATTTTAAATTCCCTAGGCCTATTTGAAAGAATATAAAGAAATATTATGTTGTAATATTAGAACATCTGGGAGTGCTTTTGAAAAACGGGTTACATATTAGAATTCAGCGTCAAACATTCGTAGAGAACTGTGATGGTAATGATTGTCATAATGATAATGTTTTTCACGGGAAAAGTCCAATATCATCAGTAAAAACCCATTTATTCAAGTCGTCTCTTTTAATAGCAATTAAACTAAATTTCATATTTAAGTCTATTGTCTTCTTCATTCTTTAACTTTTCTTGCCATTAGCCTATCTCTCTTTTAACACATTTCTTAGTTTTGCTTCATGTTGAACTTGCGTAAATCTCAACCTACTTTCTGAAGCGCAGTTTTGACGAAACCAACTATTATTTTAAATTCATTTAAATAATCTAAAAAAGGTACGTTGCTCGAACGGACGCACAGCATACAAGAAATTGGGAAATTCTAGTATTTATGAAAAAATATTGTTTTCTTTGCAGTGATAATAATAGATAAAATAAATCTTTACAACAAATTGCTCTGGTCACAATAGGCCGACAAAACCATATTTTCAAATAAAAATCGTTTTAAATCTTTATCGCAGAAGCTAACTGTCCCATTGGGATGGTAGGAATAGATGGGATTAATCAGTGTTAGAAAAATACGGAGCATTCACTACGAAATCTGGAAATATCAGATCTCGGTCCTAGTGTCCATACAACTTTCCAAAAATAAGGGGACCAAAATCAAAACACTCCACCACATATACCACCACCAGATAGAGAGTGAATAGCCGTAATTCTATCAGTACAGCTTTATTCAAAGCAAAGTTCTGGGTCGATAATTTAAATCTATATCTGAAGGTTAAACAATCAGAAATATTTTCACAACAGTATCCACGGAAACATAATGCATATTTTGGGTAAATGAAAGGAAATTTTATGTGATCAAAATTTAAAAACACACTACAGATAAAAATCTGAACATGTCTACGGATTCAGATTACTGGAATCGGAGAGGAGAATGGAAACAGTGATTACAGGATCAATTAATGTAATCAGGGAAAGGTATTGCTTATTATTAATGTACCGTACTGTATTTCACGGAAGGTCAATAGCAAAGGTGCAACTTTCTTTTTATTACTTACAGAGTTGATATCCCGTGTTTATAGTATATGCAAGCGTATGCAATCTTAAAATTAATATTTGTATGTAATTCTCATTTCTTCAGGATACACAATCATTGTCTGGACTTTCTTCAGAAGGATAAATGGAAGTGGTAACAAAGATGCTATGGAGTCTACAATTGAAGGAGGCAATGCTGGAGATGACAGCATAAGAAGGAAAGTGCTTTTTGTGTTATGTGAAGTAAACATCAACATAGTGTGAGTAATAAGCGAAAAACGAAGAAGTTAAAGAACTTGATATAACTACAAATCAAATGTTAATTGAGAGACATTCGGACATTAACATATGTAGGTGATAACTGCAGAGGAAGGAAATAATTTTTTTTTACGTTAGGTCATTTGAAATCACTTTAGTGTTCATTTGAGTGTTAAGTATAAAATATAAATAAACATGTTTATAGGACCACAGACCAGATCTCAGCTCCAAACAAAATAGTTGCAATTTGATTGATATCGCGTCCGCTTACCATTTTCCCTCTACCCTTACAGTCGTGTTCTAACCAGAATATCTGTTCACTCAACCTTACAAATTTTTCAGAGGGCTTTAAATTTGGCGACGTTTTGACTTAAGAATTTGATACATTTATACTATATCAATAGTTATTTTTCTAGATATTCTTTTTGCTAAATTATTGCTTATAGAAATCCCTTTTTAAAGAATGCCGGATATGTCAACCTTGACAAATTAGTTAAAGAGAACTGGTCTTCGGTGAATCGCCGCTTTGTTTAATACACAGCAGCGATAACGGAGCCTAACGTCTGTTATTCCTTTACAATTTGATATTGACTACAATATAATGTGAAATTTATAATATTCCGAATGCTGCATTAAAGTTGAAAGGAATAACGGAAAATCCTAGCCTTCGCGTCCACGTTCGCAGGCTCTGGTAATGCAGTTGAGCAAACATATTGAACTCGACTGCAGCCAAGAAGGAAGGGTGCCATCATAATGATAATTGTTTGTTTCTAGTCAAAAGAGGCCGTATCAGTTCAAGTTTTTTCTTAATAAGTAAGAAGATCTATTGTTTCATAACCATGAAAGACTATGCATTAGCCTATAGGCTAATTTAATTATATAAGAATAACTCCACAATCTTATAAAGAAAATCCGGGCGAGCTTTGCAGTAGGATTTCATGAAAGTCTGTTTGGACGATTCATTTATAAAAGCACAGTATGCTTAAAATCAGTAATTTATTGGTGATTATGGTTAAAGTTAAGTCGTATTCTGTGGGATTAAGTCTTATTTATTTCACTCTTACTAATAACCTATTGTGTAACTTTTACATCAGACATGCATACGCCACGGAAATGATCCATGCGTAAACGATGCCTTGTGCATAATTTAACTTTTTTTTCACTGCCTGACTTCCTTGTATATTTAATTGGAGACATCTGTAGCCCTAATATCGGTCGCTTGATAGGTGTTTGGTATTGAATTATGAGGTTATTAATTCAATTCAAGGTAATTTTTGTACGAAACGTCGTTAGGTGCCTTTGCAGCGTTGTTAAGAACATTTATATAGTTTTCTGGTCTTCTTTTATCAGTTTGAACCATGATTACAGCCTTCTGGAAAAAACTTAATGGAACTGTAAGATGTCATATTATCATGATTATCCATACATCATTTTAAGGAGTCAATGCAGTCACATTTCTTCTACGCCACGGGGAAGGAAGGTCTTCCTGCATCTTGAAGATTATGACGTAGCCTTGATGTTTCGATGATGATCTACATGAAAAACCAGTGTACATGTTATCGCTTACAGGGGGGATTATTGGTGAACAAATTGAATACGGCTTATGTACAATTTGCCTGGTTATCAACTATACAACTATACAAATCCCGTACAATCTACTTTTATTAGTAGCCTGTAGCTGTTTGGGTGCTTAGAATTAATTGTAATACTAACGATTTTTTTTTACTAAAGAGTTTTTGCATGTTGTTTGACCAAAGATAATAAAAATTGTTTTAAATTAAGACTAGCCTTTCAGTTTTAATCACCAAGTGCCAGTGTGGTACTTTCTAAGTTACATGGTGGACGGGAAAAATGTCTCTCCGTCTGTCTGTCTGTCCGCCCGTGTGTCAGTACGCGCGATAACTCGAATAGGCTTTATCAGATTTTCAGGCCTATTGATTTTGGGCCAAATCGGTTGACCAGTACCGGAGTAACGCTCAAATAATATTTTAAAAATAGCAAATCATCATTATACTACAAAGCCGCGTGACTATCTCACCGATTTACATAATTGTTTGCCCCCTTTCAGATGAGCCAGAAACTTGACATTGGCATACTTATAGCTTGTAGCCTGTAACAGACGGAAATACGAGTATTCCAAAATTTTCATACCTTTAAATGCTTACCCCCGAAAAACATTCAAAATGGCGGACGCAACATTAAGGTCTTTGGAGGCTTATAGTAACTAAACGGAAAATAGTATTAAAAAACCGATTGCACCAGCAGCGACATATTTTGAGAGATCTACAGGTTTGGTCCTATGATTTTTTGTCGTATCTCCATCGGTTATACCTTAGATTGAGTTAGATCTTTTGATATTAAGAAAACGTTGTATATATTCCTCACATTATGTATAAGGACAGAATAGTACAATTAGGGAGGAATATTAGCACATACTACCGCCATAATTGTCTAAAATTTAGTGTTTCTAGCTGCACCACAGGTATGTAAAACAGAAAGTTTACCAAAAAACTGATTGCACAAGTAGCGACTTATTTTGAGAGATCTACAAGTGTAACAACCTTCTGGTCGTCACCCCGAAAATAAAATAAAAGGGGACAATATATTTTATAAATCTCACTCTGAACATCCAATATAACTTCCAGAAAATAATTCAAATAGAAAATGACTACTAATGAGCTGATTATCTATCACGAAAGTTATTGATTTTTCGCAAGTAATTCACTTCAAATTCTTTCAGATAAAGGACAATTTCAAATTTCATGTTTAATCTGCAAAAATTCATAAAAGGAATCAGAACTGGGTCTATAACCAAAAGGGACGTAGAATCGAAAGGATCTCACTCCAGCCAGGGAAAAGGAAATGAGCAACAATCTACAATAACAATGTCTGCAATATTTCAGTAACAATATAAGGAGAATATATTTTACACAATTATTGTGAAATATGTTCAGTCTCAAAAAAACACACTATCACAACATTATACAAAACTTGGTAGGCCTATATAAGTTCAAATAGTTTGATGAGGCTCTGTTCTAAGAAAATGTTTACATATAATTTGGAATATTTTGTCAGTGGTAGTAAATATAGGATCAACTCTCAACTAATAAATATTCCAGAGAATATCAACCAATATTCACCATTTATGATAATCTCTCAGAAAGGTCTAATAAGAGAAAACTTAAATATGTATACTGGCAACTAGAAAATTCTATCGGCAGAAGGTATCCTCAGCCATACATAAATACTCTGTACTCTGTTCATTGAATCTCAGCTAACATCGGAATAAAACCTGACTTAGTCGTAATCAAAGATTATCAAGGTCTGAGAAATATTCGTATCATATCATATAATGCCATAACATATTCAAAGCATCCTCTATATTAATTCCAAAATATTTACAGAATTTGAAGTTAATAACACCAAAACACTAGATTAGCATTAATCACAGCTGACTCTTAGACAACGCTTAACGACTGTTTGAAGAAAACTTGTTTAATTAATATAAATAACTAATAGGAAGTGACACAGTGAATTCCACAGAATAACTACTTTATGTCTTATGTGAAACTTAATTCACTTGCGGGTAGATTACGTTTAATAGAAATATAATATGGCTGAATCAGACTAAACGGATGAGATCAAGGTATATTGAAGAATATTAACTATAGAAAATTCAGTACAATAGAAACTGAATATAATTAATCACAAAATCGGAACGTCTTAGGTTGCTACAGTTTATAGTTTATATTTTGTTAATAGCAAGGGAAAATATACTTGAAAAGAATCCAGAAATAACTCTGACTATACTAGAAGAATGAAGAACAAGATAGGCCTATAGATAGTCGTAAATCTAGAATGATACGTAACTAAGCTTAGAAATGAGGAACCTTTAACATTATATATTTCATATAATGAATATGTATACTGTTAGCTTGTATATTTTACGTAATGAATATGTATATAGCCACAAAAGACGAAAAGGAAAAATCTTAAAGCAGATCGTAAATAAGCTATACAAAAATTACTGATATAATAATAGTAGGCCTACCGAAGTAGAGAACTATGTAATTCCTTTATTAATTGAGAAATATAAATGCTGATTACTACAATAGGAAAATTGCTGACTGCGGATAGTAACTTCTAGCAGAATTAAAAAACCATATACTACAGTGCCCTTCAAAATTCCTAAACTGAAACACGGAAAGCACACCCAATGTCAAGGTAATTAACCTAGATTTCACAGTGCGATGGAATGTTTCAAACCACGGAAGGATACAGTATACCAGGCCTACATCATAAGCACAGGGGTCACGTAAGGTAATAACCTCGGGAACTTTAACTGTTTAATAATAGAGTAAACACCTCTAAATCAATTCACCGTATTATTCCAGCTCGAAAACTGCCTATGTGACATTACTACCTTTCATATGAAGCATAATTTAATACGAAATATGTTTGAATAAGATATAAAATATCGGAATACCTACAAGAACAGAACCTTATCAAATATCACATTGATAGCTACTTCATTTCAAACTATACTGTATTTTCATTGCACATGAAAAATTTACCTATAATACGCGACAGCATTTTACAGCAAGAATTTCTATATGACTCGTAGAATCGCTAGTTTGGTAGATTGCCTCGATATTGAAAGATTTAAATAAAAAAAAACGCACCATATAATGGCACTAAGAATTGAAATTACTATTTAAATATTGGAGATTCTACATTCTGAATATCATTAAGACAATTCTGGGACATTTTATGAAGCGAGTACTAAGATTTCACTCACCATCCGATCAGCTGACGTCACACAAACACTAAATTTCAGGTAGCTACATGACGCTAGAACTCTTCGTAACACACTGGTTCAAGCGAGCCAGCGACACCCTACAGCTGAACACGAAAGAGACAACCTATGCGCATGAGCGAAAACAAAAGCTTGAGTAAGTTAACAGCGTTGCCAAATCATAGCTATGCATTCTAGAACACTTTTAGGCACTACACAAGTTTGGTCCTATGATATTTTGTCGAATCTCGATTGGTTATACCTTATATTGATTAAGATTTTTTGATGTTAAGAAAATGTTGTATATATTCCCAACATAATGTAATTTTTGACACATTTATAGGACAAAATAGCACAATTAGGAAGAAATATTGGCACACACTACAGCCATAATTGTGTAGAATTTAGTGTTTCTAGCTTCCCCGTAAGTATGTAAAAACTGGCTGGGTATTCGTGACGTAATTCACATCTACGACAGTCTAGATTTGTGGTCTTCAGCCTTTTTTCACTTGCGACCCAAATGACTTAAAAGTAATTTTCCAAGACCCCCAAATAATTGTTTGGAGGATATATTAATAGAAACCAAAGGAGGATCAGAACCGTGTTAAATATATATATTTGTGTGTGTGTGTGTTAAATATATACATATACAAATATACATATACATATGTTCATATACATACAGTATACACATATACACATATATATGTATATATATACTTAATTTTGCGAATTCCCAATAATCGCCAATGCTTGCACCTGCACACATGTGTTTGTTTTTACACTTTCAATTTTCAAAGCTCCGTGACCAAACTGAAAATGTTTAGTAACCCTCTTGTGGGTCGCGACCACCGGTTGAAGAACACTGGTATAGATCATTAACACTGATCATTGATCATTAACATTAACAAAACGTATTAACATTGACAACAATTTCTATGAACTTTTTTTAATGTAACTTTGTAACGTTTTGTGTTTATGTTCACTTTTGTTTACTGTTTACTGCCACATTTTAACATTTTCTGCATGTCATAATTATAACATACTAATTCTGAAACTATAGCCCTAGCATACCTAGGTAAAATAGGGCTCTTGTATTTGGAGATTTAGTAAATATTAACATTGATGTGTACTCACTTCCAGATGAGCTTGAAACTTCAAATTTGGGAAACTTATAGCTTTTAGTCTATAACCGCCTGAAAAATTTCAAAAAAGTTCAGATTTTTAAATATTTTTTCCCTCCAAAATAAACTTTGGACATTTTTGAATGTGTATTTTTACGGCTTTAGATGTTTAAACAAATAATAGGCTATTGTGGACGTGGGGAATTTGTTATAAATTAGTTATGTTAATTTTCTAGTTATCCCACTTATTCCTTCCCGTATATTCTAATTTTATTAATACCTGACGAAGTTTCGGACTTAATCCATGAGTGAAGAATTAGTTAACCCTATAACTCATTAAACCGTTAGGAATGTATCTTGTCTATTAGACCGGTGTAGTGCACATTGGCACAGTCGCATTTTCGTGCACATTGGCATAGTATTTTTATCTTGTAATATTATCGTGCTCATCGCCACACAACCCGTTGGGGCTAGGGGTGGACATAGAGACTCAAACCTACAGCCTCCTTCACCACAGCTCCAAGGCAGCACCCCTTAGCTACCGCGGCTAAGGAAACCGATTGTAAATATCGTAGATAGGTTGTCAGGTTAGGTTAGGTTAGGTTAGGTTAATTCAAAGTCTCATTCAATCGCAGGCAGATACTTTATGAATGATTTCTAAACAATTCAATTATAATATTAATGTACACAGTATGTATCTATAATAATAAAAGAAAGTGTTTGTCTTTCTGTCTATCTAGCAGTTACTGTGAACTCCATTGCATTCAATACGATAATGTAATTCCAACTTTGTCTCTATGTCCACCCCTACGAAGGGTGTGTGGCGATGAGCACGATTATATTGCAAGATAAAAATAATATGCCAATGTGCACGAAAATACGATTGTGCCGATGTGTACGTGTGCCAATGTGCACGCAACCCATACCCATGGTAGTTCTTAAATAAAGTACTTATTTCTTAAAGCATTTTCACAAAACTGAACTTTGTATTTTCTTTTAATATTCATCGAATTCAATTTTAGTTGCTATTTCAGTCAGACGTAAGCCTAGTTGTTTGCGAAAAACCAAAGATGTTTCATTTATGTAATCGTACTTTTATATAGATTTGCTGGATTGCTCCTATCTGTACTAAAATCGGCACACAAAGTGCCCGGATTTTTCTTTCACTTTTTGCTTTTAAATTACAATTTCCACTTTTCCTCAGTATTTAACCCATTAGAAATCTAACCTGCTTTAAAACATAACTTATCTTATAACAGTCAACATATTTAGCCTAAGTAGCATAGGCTACTAGTCTGGAAAAATAAAGCTGGTGTACGTACTTACATTAAATTAGTCATGAGTATTACTAAAAATTCATAAAAATGTTAACAAATGTATTTCAAGTCCATGAAATAAAAGTCATACATCTGGATTATAGTATGAATTTTATGGGTAGAAAATTGAAGAAACGCTTTTGGTCCTAACTGCGTGACATACAAATTTTCCCACTACCACACGAAATGCCGAAGAGTCGAATTGAAACAGGGTCTCGATGCGCTTGGTCATTTATAAATATCGGATAATGATAATCAGGTCTACATTATGAATAACATTAAATCGCGTAAAAATTACATTGTTGTAAAAGTTCTGTCAAGTGCAGTATAATATTTCGATTCGATTGTCTTCCCATAGACTAATTCGCTTAACGGAAAAATCAGGATCTATCGTTACATTACCTATGACATTTTTGGGTTTTGATTACTGCAGGTATTGTACAATCTCGGTTAGAATCGAATGGTGCTATGCAAAAATCGACCAACCCTCAAATGTCTAATATTAATCGAGTTATAGTGTTGCCAAAGGCTCTGTTTCCATGGATGTACAAGGCATAATGACACGAATTCAAGAAATGGCAAGAGAAATTTTGCATCAAAACTTTAAGTGGCATAAACGGCTTCTTAATTTATATCTCAAGGTGGAAAGGCAATTGGTCACGGAGAAGGCAAAATAGAGAAACTATAGAATGGGCCTACCACAAGGGAACTCAAAATACAGCACTCCATACGAATGAACTGTGAGTATTAAGTGTACAGAGATAAATAAATGTAGAATTTCAATATTATATTACATTTTGTTTAAATTTCAAGATATAAAATTCCCTGTACGCTGAAAGCTCCTAGTTATAGCAATCCCAAAGGTAGCAGATGTCACTGCTAATTGAGGAACTTCATCTTCTTACACCTCTACTTCGTTCTACTCTACTCTACTCTCTCTCTCCCTCTCGCTTTCTCTCTCTCTCAACTATTATACTCCCAACTCTAGGTTATATACAGAACGTACTTTTCATTGTACTTTTCTACAGTACCTGTGTAGCATTAGATTTCTCTGCTCAAGGTCGTAGGTACGATCCCGGCCCAGGTCATTGGATATTTATGTATTTGTAAATTTACAGGCAATAAACAAAACTCACGAAGATAAAAACTTCTTACAACTGCAATAGTCAAAAGTCTAATTTTCAGTACTCATCTCGAATCAGATAATCTGAACAATCGATTTCCTGCATCATAAGCATTATAGACAGAGAAAATAGTTTAAGGTCCTAAATTGGATTTCGGCTTGTCATAATTAAATCGCTTTTTGAGATACACTGAACCCAAAATTTAAAATTCTTCTCTATGTGTTTGTGTGTATCTGTCTGCGTCTGTGAACAGTGTGTTCAAAAGTGAAAATAGTAGGCAATAATAATGCGATTATATATTTCATTTAAGTCTCTTCTAACCATTTTACACGAGAAAACTTCACTTCTCGCTGTTCTCGGAAACTGCTCTAAAGATACAAACTACACAGAGACTGCTAATTTCCAAAACCTTTAATTGAAAGATTTTTGTAGACCTAAAACTTTTCTAAGAATTTATTATAAGCTACTAATTTCATCCAAAAATTCAGTTTTTAAGTGTTGCTTGCAAATAATACGGTTCTGAACAAAGCCTAGAGAACTGAAGGCGCATCTCCACAATACGTCCACTTACACAAGAAGCAATACGAAAAGTTGAGGAAATCATGTTGGGTATTGCATGCTAGAATTTTACTTCTTCAACGCGTACCACAAAATAACAATAAAGAGAAGAAGCATTGTGTTGGACCTTGCAAACTTTGAACATAAAAAATCATATGAATGCGAAATTTTACATTTGGATTATGTAGCCATCTTCAGGAGATATTTTCTTACTTTTAATACCATTTTACATTACTTTTATTGTGTCTTTCTCGGAAAAGGATTTAACGAGAATAAGTTTTGTACACAAAAGGCCTACAAAAATTATTTGAATCCTTGTACAAATTTACTGAAGGGTATTTATAAGCTAGACCAGGCGAGGACACAAGGTTGCTTTGTCTGAGCAGTCGGCTCTTGTTTACACGGAAAACTTCTGCGAGGAATTTGTAAATGTGGGCACTATTAAACAGGGGGGAGGGGCATTTTTATTATGGCAGAGGAGCGCTCTTGCCTGACTCACATACGACTTGCCGTACACTTCCTTCACAAACATTATTATTAGACGAGCTTCCACTTAGCTAGACCTTATTTCACCAAGAAATACAAGTTTTAAATCTAACGTCGCTAATATTACGAGGCTTAGACAAATGAAAGCGTACTCCCGCAATCAGCAGCTTTCTCTAACGTTAGTTGTATTATTAAGAGTCGAGAAATTATTAATGTTTCATGTTAGATTTGTTAAATGCTCTTGAAGATGGATTCAAACCTGCAATGTCTTGAATACTTGGACCCGGTGCTTTCCATATACCATGGAAAAGAATAACGAAAATGATTTAAGATATTCCTCATAAAGGCTACGAACTTCTCCATTTCCTCATAAGTTTTCTTGCGAAGATACTAAAATATATGTAAATCAATCGTAACACACACAGATTGCACATTCTTAATAGAGGAAATCAACCAACGTATACTGGAGGACCTAGATTCACTCCCAGTACTGTGGACATTAGTATTTGCAATACACGACTTCTACCATATATATCTGACTGGAGTATCAGTGACACATATACCACTTCCGATCATCAATTAATAATCATAACAATACGGGCATCAAGATCTCATCAGTTATTATCTTCTGAAGTATACCTCACCAGAAAATATAAAACTTTTAATGTGAAGTGGTATCACTTTGAGCTAGGTGTTCAAAAAAACATTAGGCCTACAGCCTGTGCTAGAAATAATAGCTCAATGTGAATCTCACGCAGATGTTAACCTCGCTGTAGACAAGGTTACTTCCACTATACTGAATTTGTGTGATCGCCATCTTCCTAGGTTAAGTCATCATCCAATTAAGAACTACTGGTGGTCAGCAGATCTCGATATTTTGAGGAAAAGGGTATTAGCCAGTAAACGGCGTTTCGTGAGATCGAAATATCCTCTATTGCGTCAAATTTATGAGAATAAATACAAACTAGTTAAGGCGGAATATAAGAACTCCATCATTAAAGCTAAATCAGATAGCTGGAAACAATTTTGTTCCACGCAATCAGCTAAAGGTCCTTGGAATATTGTCTATAAAGTATGTCGCCGTCCAGAAAACTTTAATAAGACCATAACCACGATAGTAAAAGTCATTCCCAAACATAATTCTGGGAAAAGAATATTCACAGCAAATCCACTCAGACCAATAAGTCTCATACCAGTATTAGGAAAGATATTGGAGAAATTAATTATAGACAGAATTATGTTTCATTTGTATTCTAATAACTATTTAAGCAATAATCAATATGGCTTTACTCCTAAGAAATCTACTGAAGACGCCGTTTTTTCGGTGGTAGCATGGATGAAAGAGACATTCCGACAAGGACTGACTGGAGTTCTCATCTCCCTTGATATTACCGGGGCATTCAATCATGCATGGTGGCCCAAAATATTAACTCAGCTTAAGTCCATGAATTCCCATAAAAATCTTTATTCTTTAATTCAGAATTACTTCGCACACAGAGAAGCTCAGCTAACATTATGTGGATCCACAGTCACCCGAACCATTACTAGAGGGTGCCCTCAGGGATCCGCTTGCAGTCCAGGGCTGTGGATAATTTTATATGATGATTTATTAAAACAGACACTTCCGAATACTTGTTCCCTAATTGCGTATGCCGATGATGTTCTCCTTCTGGTGCGATCAAAATCTCTACATACTCTAACAACTGATGCCAATGCAGCTCTTGACATCATATATCAATGGGGCTGTGACAACAAACACACTTTTAATTCCACCAAAACAGTTTCAAGGAAAAGACGAATTTATATTCCAAAAATTGCCATGAATGGACAAGATATAACTTTTAAAGATCAGTTGACGTACCTGGGGATTATTCTAGATAGAAAGCTCACTTTTCGAGCTCACTTTGACTTTCTCCAATCTAAAGCACATAAGCTACTAGCTGGTTTGTTAATCGCTACAAAACCCACCTGGGGTTTGGATTCTACAATCTTGAACATTATCTACCAAGGTGCAGCTATTCCTATGCTTCTGTATTGTGCTTCAGTATATCAAGACGGGGAGTTGCGTGTGAGCAGCGGTAGAGTACGGACGTGTACGTGGAAGCCGGTACGCCATGATCGACATAGCAGCTTATAGAGCGAGAATAGGGATGTGGAGTGCAAGGAAAATGAACATAAATAAAAGTGTAAGTGAAGATGATAAATATAAGAAATTGTTGCTAGGAATAATTATATTCGTGTTACTAGTGATCGGGAATGTGGAACTAAACCCGGGTCCCGGATCATGTGATGCAAAAATAGACAAGCTACAAACGGAGTTCGAAAAACAAAGCAGAGTAATCGCAGAAGGGAGAAACGATGTTAACGAACTGATAGTTATTTTCGGCGTAGATGAAGTGAGAAACGAAAGAAACATTGAAACATTAAACATCGTCACGGACATATTGTACAATAAACTATGGGTGGAAAATATAGACTGGTGGATTGACTCAACTAACAGGATCGGTAAAAGAAGTGGTAGACGACCGATCATCGTTAGATTCACGTCTTTTAACAAGAAAATGGAAGTTCTCTCGAAGTGTAGGCACCTAGCTGGCACAGGAATCCGAATTGAAAACGACTACTCCCCAGAAATAAGAAACACGAGAAGTGAACTCCGGAAATACCTCATCGACGCAAAAAAGAAAGGTCATAAAGCTTTCTTAAGACACGACAGAATAATTGTAAATGGGAGAGAGTTTAACTTAGAATATTGCAGAAATAATGTACCTATAGAAGGCAAGACATTGGAAGGCGAGGTTAGAAATACCAGTCAGAGCAATCAAGGCCCAATACCAAGCAACAGCAATACCAATACCGCTGAGTCATACCTTCCGCCACGCGGAGAAATTGAAAATGCAGAAGCAATGAAAACAAAAGTCACCGCTACGACCTCTACACAACCAAAGACTACTGCTACAACAGCTGATATTCAGTCATCGCCAGAAATTGCTACGTCACCAGCCGGAAGTATACTACAACTGGATAAACGACGTCTCAGCGTTGAATCTAGAGATATACGAACCTGGTTCAACGCAGCTGACGACCCCCCACAAGCAGTAATAACAAGAAGCCGGGCGAACCTAAATGTAACGCAAGGTACAAAAGCCTACAAATGACCACGTGAATTACGCAAACGAACACCAAAAACCCATTCTGACCCTGGAACGAACTTAGATAATTTACGAATTTGTTACTGGAATATTGAAGGCATTAAACAAAAAATTAGCAACAAGAGTTTATTTGATTTGTTACATGAAATTGATATATTAGGGCTTGGAGAGACTTGGGCGCGTCCAAGTGAAAATTACGATATCCAAGGATTTATATGTTTTAGACAAGATAAGCTTAGAAGGGCCGAAAAGGGTCGTTACCCCGGGGGTTTAGTTATATATGTAAGAAAGTCCATTGAAAATAGAGTTTTTAAAATCACAACAAATTTTAAAGACATAATTTGGCTAGGTATACATGGTAAAAACAAAGCAAATGTGATATTGTGTTTAGGAATAACGTACCATCACCCTAAAGAATCGCCATGTTATAATCAAAGGTTTTACGAGAAATTATCAGAAGAAATAGAATATATGCAAGAAACATTCCCAGGGTCGGAGCAATTGGTTTTAGGAGACTTCAACGGTCGTATTGGGCAACTAACACCAGAAATATCGGATTTATGTGAGGACCGTGATTGGCAAGAGTACAAGAGAACCAGTGAAGACAATATTATAAACACCGAGGGAAAGAAATTAATATAATTTTGTGAAAGTTTCAACTTAACAGTGCTTAATGGATATCTTGAAAGCGACGAAGAAGGTGACTTTACATTTATCGGTTCAAATGGGCAAAGTGTTATAGATCTAGGTATTGCTTCCAGCGATTTGATAGGAAATATTTCTGACTTCAAAGTCGGTGAAACACTAACAAGTCCGCATCTACCAATTCATGTGAATATAATGGACAGTCACACGTCCAATCAAATATCATCCGATATAGGTTTATATAGTGAAAAAGGCGTCAGAACCAAACGCATAAAGTGGCGAAATGGTTTTGAAAAGGTTATAGCAGATAGATTTGAGGAGTGCTCAAATGTAATTTGTCTAATTGGGTTAGAAAATGCACTAGATCACAACAATGTAGAATATATTTTAGATTTGTTACAATTTTTCACATATAGAGTATGTTATGATGCAATACCCATACCGATGAGAAAAGACAAGAGTAATTATAACGGTTGGTACAAACACGAATGTGCACAAATGAAAAAACTGGTACTTAAATATTTAACGAATTACAAAAAAAATAGCAACGATGCAAATAAAAATAAATATTTAGAAGGGAAAAAATGTTATTCAAATTTTTTAAACGAAACTAAACAAAAATGGCAAGATAGGAAATCGGCAGAGTTAGCAAAATTTGTACAATTAAATGATACAAGGAAATTATGGGCAGCTATTAAGTTGTGCTGGCCAAACTATCAAAAACTACAAATGTACAGGCCCTAAGAAAGCTAGGTTTTTACTTATGGAAAGTAAAAGAAAAAAGACACAAAAAACAAATGTCATCATAGACAAATAACGAAGAAGAAATTGTATATACCCTGTTTGTAATTGAGTAACCATGTAATTGATCGAATTATGGCTAAACGACCAACGGTCACTGCCATAATTCAATAATGTAATGTACCGCAACTAATAAATAAATAAATAAATAAAATAAATATCAAGACACTCTGAATAAAAAATGGGTTCAAAAGAAATTTGATCAAATTCAACGCGGATTTGCCCTTAGAATTACTAGGGCATACCGTACTGTTTCCACAGAAGCAGCATTGATCTTGGCTGGAATCGAACCTTTACATCTCTCGGGCATGTTTTGGGCTAAACTAATAAACATTAAAAAGGGTTGCTTTATTCCAGAATTTGTTGCTCAGACAGAAATCGAGCTTCCTGCGCACTTTCTGATGGCAAGACACCCTTCTCTACATTATGATAGAGTTCAGCTAACTTGTTCTTCTGATCACGATTATTATATTTTCACCGACGGCTCACGAACACCATCTACAGACCGAGAAACCGCAGTTGTTGGTAGTGCTATGGTTGTGTTCTCATCTAACGCTGAAATCACAAATCAAATGTTTAAACTTCCAGCTACTTCCACTGTTTTTCAAGCAGAGCTCCTTGCACTGAAAAAGGCTGTACAGTGGAGTGTCGATAATATGTGCAACGTACGTATCTTTTGTGACTCTCAATCTGCACTTTCTACAGCGAATGATAAATTTAATATGAACCCTACAGCTGTTGAAATTAGAGAGACTATTTGCGCCTATGACAAACATATCTGTCTGGTTTGGGTTCGCGGTCATGTTGGTAATCAAGGTAATGAGAGAGCTGATAGGCTGGCCAAACTTGCTGCATCTTCCGATTTGGAATTTGAACATGTCAAGTGTCCCATCTCTTTGAAACGTGCTCCACGGGCTGAACACCCAAGGCCGTAACAATATGCAAATAGCAATGAAATAGTGGTAGGAAACAAGGATGCAAATACAATCACTAAATGAAAATTTCATTAATGCCAGGTTTATTACACCTTCAAAACAAGATTAATAACCATACTGTAGTTTTCATGAGCTGAGCTGAATCACAATAACAAACAACGGTACCCTGAGAAGCAGGAGTACACGAGTTTAAGATAGGCTGTAGCATGAAGTGTACTATACCAAGAGCTGAAGGCTCGGAAGAGACCTGATTGTTTGGCTAGCATCCAACCGTAGAAATAAGAAAATCGAAAATAATAAAATGGTAAAACGAAACAGAAGCTGGTGGGTGAAATTAAACAAACCGAACTAAACTGAACATAAAACCCACCAGCAAAATAAAGACTAACAAAACATACCTGCTAATTAAGTAGGAAGGTGTAGAATGAAGTTACATGCTTGTAAGTTACAGACTGTACCGGTAAGTACACCAGCAGAAATCCACAGCAAGGCCCCTCGGTGGAACGGAGCACGGCGGTAGATACAGGAATCGGAGCACAAGTTCTCGCTTCGACGATCCAAGAACAAGTGGAAGAGCTAAAAGTTGATCTGCTAAATAAATGGTCCTCGCTTTGGGCTAATAGCATCAATGGCGCTGTTACAAGAGTGATGTACTTTCCTACAGTTCGCGACAGACTGTTGTTGAAATATTTCGAACCATCATTCGTTTTAACTCAATTTATGATGGGTCATGGTAAATTTAAATCTTACTTTCAAAGATTCCACATACCTGAGACGGAGGTAAATTTCTCCGTCTCCAATTTTCCTTCCTCTTTGGATGTGCAGCTCACTTGTCTTGTTTTGTGCTGCCATCTGCGCTACGCTTGGTGGTGTGCCGGTGGCTGTTCCGCCATTGCTTTTAGTACCTGACGAGTTCTTATTGAGTGTGGAACGGTTTTCCTGGATCTCCGGCTGACTAATCGTGAGTACCGATCTGTTCGTTTTGTCATGGTTAAAAGATTTCTAATTATCACTGTTAATACTCCACCATGCTAAGAACTATTTCTATTAGATTACGAAACGTGAAACCTGGAATTATTCCATTTCTGTAGTTGCTATGATATGCGTTGCCTTCAGGATTTTTGATGTGTTTGCTAAGGCATTCTACCTTTGATAAGTTTGGTCTGTAGCGAGCCATGCAAACAGTTCGATGTATTTCGGCATCCATTTTGTGCTCGTGACCTAAGTTACGCCATTGTCTTGCCATTTGATAAATTGAGACGTTATATATTTGGCTTCTACGCTTTCAAAACCTTTTCTTCGTGTAAAGTTTTTTATATACTGGCCAATAGCACGAAGTATTTTTCTACTATTCATAATGTTGGTAGTTTCTGCATAACTTATTCTTCATGTTAGCGGAATATTGTAAGTTTTCCCCATGTGGCTGTTATTTTGGGGAGACCTTGCTAAGCTCATGAAAACCCCCCCATTGTAAGCTCATGTATCGCCGACTCAAAATAGTTGTAAAATTTTCTTGTAAAACATTTTCAATATAACTGAAGGTTATGAGGCCTTTCTAATTCTTTATATTACTGGCCATTATTAATTGCCCTTGATAGGCCTACGTAAAATTGCTGTAATATTTTGTAAAACATCTTCAATATAACTGAAGGTTATGAGGCTTTTCTAATTCTTTATATTACTGGCCATTATTAATTGCCCTTTGATAGGCCTACGTAAAATTGCTGTAATATTTTGTAAAACATTTTCAATATAACTGAAGGTTAGGAAGCTTTTCTAATTTCTTATATTACTGGCCATTATTAATTGCCCTCTGATAGGCCTACTTAAGTTAGCTGTCATATTCTTTTGTAATACAGTCGCCATATGACTGAAAGTTTTGAGGCATTTCTAATCCCTGATTCTACTGCTGATGATTTATTACAGTTTGATAGGCCTACGTAAGGTAGCTGTGATATTTTCTTGTAAAACAGTTGTCATATTACTGAAGGTTTTATGAGGCTTTTCTAACCTCTTATATTACTGGCCATTATTAATTGCAATTTGATTGGCCTACTTAATATAGCTGTAATATTTTCTTGTAATACATCTTCAATATAACTGAAGGTTTTTCATGAGGCCTTCTAAGTTTGTATATTTCTGGCCATTATTAATTGTAGTTTGATAGGCCTATTTAAGATAGCTGTTATATTTTCTTGTAAAACATTTTCAATATAACTGAAGTTTTTTATGAGCCTTTTCTAATTTTTTATATTACTGGCCATTATTAATTGCCCTTTGATAGGCCTACTTAAATTAGCTGTCATATTCTTTGGTAATACAGTCGTCATATGACTGAAAGTTTTTGAGGCATTTCTAATCCCTGATTCTACGGCCTATGATTAATTGCAGTTTGATAGGCCTACTTAAAATAGCGGTTATATTTTCTTGTAAAACATTTTCAATATAACTGAAGTTTTTTATGAGCCTTTTCTAATTCCTTATATTACTGGCCATTATTAATTACCCTTTGATAGGCCTACTTAAATTAGCTGTCATATTCTTTGTAATACAGTCGTCATATGACTGAAAGTTTTTGAGGCATTTCTAATCCCTGATTCTACTGCCTATGATTAATTCCAGTGTGATAGGCCTACTTAAAGTACCTGTAATATTTTCTTGTAAAACAGTTGTCATACGACTGAAAGTTTTATGAGGGTTTCCTAATTTCTTATATTACTGGCCATTATTAATTGCAATTTGATTGGCCTACTTAATTTAGCTGTAATATTTTCTTGTAAAACATTTTCCATATAACTGAAGGTTTTGATGAGGCTTATATTACTGGCCATTATTAATTCCTGTTTGATAGGCCTACTTAAATTAGTTGTGATATTTGGTGTTAAACATTTTCAGATGACTGAAGGTTTTCATGGAGTATTACCTCCCAATTTTCTATACTAGTGTCCCAGTTTAGTGTCGTCCCCTTTCTAGTCAATAATTTTTATATTGTATTGTTTGGGGTTGAGTTCACTGGTATTATTCGTAACTCTAACATTCTTAACTTATTCTGAGATTTGTATATAAATTCTACATAGGGTGTGTTGTACCTTTTTATATTATTATTGAATTTGTTGTCGCTTGAAGTTGTCCCTCAACTTATATTTATTGAAAGTCTGGGATTAAATTGTTAAATTTTCTCTATATTCAATTTGTTTGTGGGCGTTCATGTTATTCACCTACCTCCTCCCTGCGTGCTTGGTTTCGTTGATATTTACTGGTTTCGATCTCCTCTGGCGTTCCCAGTCACCTTCCTGTTCCCTTCTCCTGTTTGCAGTACTTATCAATCAATATAGATATTCAACTAAGCTAACCTGGAGTTTGCTCTTGAGTCCTGCTCTGTTCTTATATTTGCATTGTTAAACAAAGGCGCAGGATAAATTATACCAAACAACCCTGCGTAATCTCAAAACCTCTATTGATGGATATTTTTGTCCATGTGGACATGATGAACAAACTGTCGAACATCTTGTTTTAGACTGCCCATTTCATGGTTATAAGCGCCACATACTAAAGAAGCATCTAACTAAATGTAGTAAGGTTTTCGGTTATCCAATGATTGACTTCTTAAAAAACCAATGCTGTTTCTCAGAATTTAAGACATTCGTTAACAAAGTTTTTAAAACACTGTGAACGATTCTCACAACTATTTCTATGAAGTAACTTTTTAATGTTTTGTGTTTATGTTCACTTTTGTTTATTGTTTACTGCCACATTTTAAAAAAAATTCTGCATGTCATAATTATAACATACTTATTCTGAAACTATAGCCCTAGCATACATAGGTAAAATAGGGCTCTTGTACTTGGAGATTTAATAAATAATTAAATCAATCGTTTTATAATCAAATAATATATTTCAAAGCCATCACTTCTTCTTTCTATTAGTTTTATATTCCTGTGGGACTGTCGTTTACTTCACCCGGGTTTTACAGGATCACATACGTAGGCCTACTTTCTTCACTAGACGAGGACATTGGATGAGTGTATATTTTTCATTTAAAATGGCTGATAACTTAGGAGCGTGGCATAAAAATCTATTGCAACGTCTTTTAACTGATAACTTAGGAGTGTGGCATAAAAATCTATTGCAACGCCTTCTTTAAGTTCATGGAACATATCGTAAAAGAATTCTCACAATTTTCGCTAAAAACTAAGATTATTAGTCCAAAATTAACGATCACCTGAAAAAGCTGCTTATAACTTATAGCAGACTTATATTTTTTCAATTCATTCAGACAGTCTGCTTGGAGATGTCTCTTTACTCTTTTGGAAGCACTCAAAGGAAGAAAAATCATACGGAAAGCAGATTTCATGTTTACGTCTGTCGTCTTCCTCGCGTCGTGAAAAATTTCTTCCCATTGAGTCTGTTTTAACTTATTTATTCCAAATATGCACTTTCAATTTTTTTCAAGTTCAACTTGAATAAGTAAGATACTCTATAAAATGTAAATCCCACCCAATATTCCATTTCATAGTAAACCTCTGAAGTGCTACTATGAATAAAAATTCCTTATAATCATGAATAAACAATATATGATGATAATTGGCAAAATTTGCAAACAAGATTTAATTAAAAAAATTATTAAGTTTAAAAGTTATAAAGATAAATAACTATTATTCTAAACGATTTAATTAGGCAAAGAAAGATACTTGCAATCTCAAAAAAATATTATAAATATATAAGAAGAGCTATAGAAATATGCCAACGGTCTGTATGGAGTTATGAAAATTTATTTTCCTATTAAAATAATTTTAAAACTTCATCGTAGGAACTAATGATCAAATTGGGTTGAAATTCTGAAGGGGACTCATCGGAATAATGTTATTGTATTTCCAATTTTTGCCATTTTTGGCGCTGGCTGTATTCGCGCGCAGTCGTCCAAGCTTTCCTGTTGAAAAATGTACTCTGCGGGTTTTTAGACGGCAGCCAGCTGGGCTTGTGGTCGGTTAAAAATGAGCTGATCCACGTAGAAGCTTGGATGGATCATATGAGTACTCTATAAAGATGTAATACTTAATACTCCAGTTGGCGGTTGTCAAAATTATGTCTCGACTTGTTATTCAAAATTTAATATTGGTTCAAGTTCTAAAGTTTTATTAATTACAAACACAGTAAAACGGTTTTAAATGCATTGTGTAGTTCACTATTTAAATTGAAACTAGCCCCAGTATACTAAATTATAATCACACCGTATTTGTAAATATATTATATTCTGTTTCTTGTACATATGTTTTTAGTATTAATCATATTTTTGGTGTTACCTACACTGTACATCGTTTGATGGCTAAATTATAAAGTCTAGTCTTGTATAAGATTTCCCAGCTGGCCAAGAAATATTCTATAAATTTTAATACGACAATATATTTGTAAATTATAATGTTAGGGAAATATCTACATTATGCATTTAAAATGTTTGGCTCAAGTTTGTAAATATGAGTCACTGCAGCAATCCCTCAAGTTATGTAAATATACAGGGAGACCATAACTTTCACACTTTCCCCGCTGTTGTGCTTGCACCGGCGGGGACCGTGTTCCGTTACTACCGGCAAATCAAGAAACAATACAAAATAATAACTCAACCAATTTATTATCAAAATAGGCCTACATGTAGAGGCTTATTACTCACCATTTATTTGAGATATTGAGATGGTACAGTCCGGATATTTAGGAGAAAATTTCCGAACGCGCCTTCTATGATTATTTCTCAATAAGTAACATTCCACCAAATAAATTCGCTGTTCAACCGTATACATGTTCGATTATAATTGTCTTATGTAACACATGACAACAATAGACAAGCGTCTCACTACAACACACCGAAACAACTAACCGCTTGTATGCTTTGTACAACTTCGATGCAATGCGATGCTAGCGCGGCAATGCGGCAACGATGCGAGGTTTCCTCATAAAATGGACTCACTGTAGCTTGCTAGCGTATGATGATTACGCGTATGAGCCCCTTCAGGCTAGGCAATAAAGTGTTTCGAAGTATTGAGTTCACTGGCCTTAGTAAAAGCACGTCAGGTTGTCATTCTGGCGTTATAGTATAGGAATAGTATTCGTATTTGAATTGCAGTTGTTACATTAATCAAATGATGCATGAAGTTTCTTAAATAAATAGAAGCACTTATTTCAAAAATATGTTCTTTAATATGCTTATATTGCTGTTATAACCCCAGTTTCACTCACTGATTACGGAGCACATCTATGGATCTATGTGTACGCAGTCACACACCTTCCTTCCCTCTATTTATGGCATACTCACCTGAAAAGAAAGATAACTTAATTAAGTCTTTAGTCGGAATTGTAGGCTTACATTATTCTTCCAAGTTATCTCAATTTTTTTAATTAGTAAACCAAGTAACATTTCTGCTTATTTTATACTACAAATCATAGCAAATATGGTAACAATAATCAGCGTTATAAAAATAAGAAATAATAAGAAATATCGAGTTATCAAAACTCCTTCGACGTATTTTCGAAGAAAAGAAGTAATAAAACGTTTCACGTATCTATCCTATCTAAATAGGGAGTGACTGAACGTAATTTCCATCAGCAAAGCCTATTAACAGGCAAGTTCACCGTTTATAATTTATACCTAACGATTCAAAACGTTAAACAATACATTATATTTTAATGTGAGTTTCCACGTAAATAAAATTCGGATTTATGAATAAATAAAAAAAATTCTGTTAATCAAAATAAAATAAAAAATACATATAAAGATCTATATCTGGATTCAGACGTCTGAAATCATAGACGAGAAGGCAAATATTGATTGCTGGAATTAGTACCATCAGGGAAAGGAATTGCGTAACATGAATGTACGGTATACTTGAAAATCCAATCACTCGAGGTATAATATAGGCTTATAAAGTTTCAATTCTGACTGTAAAGTTTTTATAGGGCTAAGTGTACTCCTAAGAATAGGCCTAATATTAAGTTTCGTAGTAAGAATAGAATCAAAATTTAGTATGAAAATTTCCAGAAATGTGATCTCGTCCCTATAATGCACACAAGTGTATGTCATTATAAATTTAATATTTAATTGAACAGAATACTTAAAATAGACTCCTCATTTCTCCAGGAAACACAAACATATTTCTGACCTTCGATGAGAATGATGACGAACAGATGCCGTAGGATCTATGTTAGAAAGAGACAATACTGGCCGCGAATGAAGGAAAATGTTTGCGGTGTTAATGTGAAGTGAAAATCAGTGTAGTGTGAGTAATTGATTTGTAGGGTATCATGATGTTCTGTACAACGTTCAAAGTTAAAATATGTTGCCACGTGTTTATTTCAACTCAACTGTGAGATGGTAATGCTTTTCACGGAAGAAGTTAAATGACGTCAGTCAAACCTATTCATTCAAGTAGTCTGATTCTGTAATAGCCTATACGTAATCTTACGTTTCTTAAAGGCAATCAAAAGGGGGAAAGTCACATGAAAACAGTTTAATAGTTAAACCTATTATCTTCATAAAGTGTGACGTGAAACATTCTTAACATTTTCTTGTCTTGTCTGTTTTAACACATTTCTTCGGAAATTGCATTCTTAATTTTGCTTTATGTTGAACTCTCGTAAATCTCAATAAACTTTCTGATGTGCGTTTAGACGAAATCAATTATATTTTAAATTCATTTGATTAATCTAAGAAAAGTAGGTTGTTTCAAATCTCAAACGGACGCACAACTTTGAAGTTAGGATAATATTTATATTTTGTTAGTACTGTTTATTAGTTATTTATTTGTTTAGTTCATTAATTATTTATATTAGTTAGTAGATTTTTTAAATATTCAAGTGACACTGGTAGATTAAAACATCTACACAAGAAATTGCACTGGTAACTATAGGCCTACAAAACCAAATTTGCATATACAAATCGATTACTGTCTTTATCGCAGAAACTAGCTATCCCATTGGGTTGGTAGGAAATGATGGGATTAATCAGTGTTACAAAATACGGAACGTCCAGTACGAAATCAGGAATTATCAGAACTCGGTCCTAGTGTCCCTCCAACTTTCCAAAAATAAAAGGACTAAAATGAAAACATTCTGCCCTATCTACCATCACCGGATAGGGAGTGAATGGCCGTAATTCTATCAGCACAGCTTTATTTAATGCAAAGTCCTGGGCTGATAATATCAATCTATATCTGAAGGTTAAACAATTCGAAACGTTTCTACGGAAACAGAATGCAAATTTTGGATGAATTCAAGGAAATTGTATGTAATGAAAATTTAAAAACATTAAAATAAAAATCTCTATACGCTTACGGATTCAGATTGCTGGAATCTGAGAGGAGAATGGAAACAGTGATCACAGGAATAATTAATGTCATCAGAGAAAGGTATTGCTTATTATGAATGTACTTTATTTCATGAAAGGTCAATAGCAAAGATCTAGCCGCCTACTCCGAATATCTGCATAATGCATCACAATCTAAAAAGAATAAGTATTTCGTGGAAACATATCTTTTACAGGGTTGATATCCCGTATTTATACTATATGCAAGTGTAAGCTATTTTAAAATTAATATGACAGTAAAATTCTCATTTCTTCAGGATACACTAACGTTGTTTGGACCTTCTTCAAAGGATTAACGGGAATGGTAACATAGATGCTATGAGGTCTACAATTGAAGGCTACAAAGATGGAGATGACTGCGTAAGAAGGAAAGTGTTTTCTACGCTACGTTATTTTAAAATCACTGTAATGCTCATTTGAGTGTTAAGTAGAACATATAAATAAACATGTTCATAGGACCAAAGACCAGATCCCAGCTCCAAACTGAATTCTCACAATTTGATTAAAATTTACCCATCCGTTTACCAATTTCCCTCTCCCTTTACGATTAATACCTTTCCTCTCAACCTTCAAGTTATAAATTGTTCAGGTAAGTTTAAATTTGACTATAATATTGCCATATTTTTCCAGTCACTCTTTTTTCACTATTTTATTGGTTTTTAAGAAATCTTTCTCAGAGGTTGCGGGATAAAGCATTTTGGAATATAGTTTGAATGAGAACTGGTCCTTGGTGAATCGCTGCTTTGTTTAGTACACAGCAACGATAACGGAGCCTAACGTCTGTTATTCCTTTACAATCTGATTTTCATTGCATAATAATTTCAAATTCATAATCCTAAATGTTGCATGTAAGTTGAAAGGAATAACAGAATATCCTATCCTCCGCGTCCACGTTCGCAGGCTCTGGTAATGCAGTAGAGCGAACATGCTGAACTCAACTGTAGCCAAGAAGGAAGGGTGCCATTATATATATATATATATATATATATTTGTTTCTGGTTTAAAAAGTCAGATCTGTTGAAGTCAGTTCCATTACAGCATGGAATAAAAAAATTTATATTTGCTAGATGTATTACAACAATACACAATAATTGTCAATTCACAATATAATATAACTGTAAGGTAAAGTTAACCAACGAAAAAGCCTGGGTGGGTAGTGAGGTAGACCTTATTTTTAGTCTGTTCGTACTGATTCATTTACAAGGGGACTTATTAGATTAATAACATACTTATTGTTGCTAATTGTTTTTGGCTAATAAATAATGATAAATTAAGATAAATGTAATTTTCTTTGTGGGCACTGAATTATTTCATACACTGACGGATCATTTTGATTTTCCTACCTATTTATTCTTTTATTTTCTGACTGAAGTAATTTAGATTACACTTTAATCATACTACTTTTTTCATTTTCATGGGTGAACAATAATAGTTATTGTTTAATATGATAATAGTTTTGTTATAGAAATGGTTAAAGATAGTTTTAATTTTGGGAGCAGGTAAATTTGAGAAACGAGTCCAGAAGGTTGAGTGTAGCAATCCTACCAGCAAAATAAAATCAGTAAAATCAGTCAACTAAGTAAATGTAACAACATTGCCTGTGCTTTTTTAAAATGAATGTATTATTTTTCCCACGAGCATTACAATCACTCTGAACATTTCGTTTATATTAGGCCTACATGATATTTTTTTTGTTCGTAATTCTCAGTAATTTTTAAAATATTAAAATCCATATCATGAAAGTTCTCATCGGAAAGACGATTTCTTGCACTACTTTTTTCGATGGAGTATGTTTTGTAAATAAAGCAAATAGAACGATGTTTTGTATTATATGAATATAGTTTAGAGAGGATAAAGTTAAAGAGAATGAACATTTATTCAATAAAAAATTAATAAATACGTCATAGGTCCCTTAAACAGTATAATTAAAACACAAGTTCAAGGTTAAGTAGTTGTAGTTTGTGTTCAGATGGGAAGAAAGATTCAAGTCTTTGTACAATTCAAAGGTTTGGTGAGGTTTGACTTTTGGTTTTCGAATTATGCAGATGGAATGTTGGAAAAATCCTTAAGTTTATGGCACGAAGAGTAAAGATCGTATGTAATAAGATCCATTTTCACGAGAATTATTACATCTTAATGGTTTCCATGGATGCACATCGCATAATTATGTCTTCAGAATTTTTTTAATTTTATTCTGCAGATTTCCAATACCGTCAAATAAAAACATTCAGTAAGCCGTATAAATGACACAGTAATAATTATAAGAGCGCTGTAAAACAACTTTCTAAGATTAGTCACTTAATCGGAAAGCCAAGTATAAAACCTTATGTCGAAACACACGATTGACTGAAGAACTATTGTCGAGAAGATTGATGGCTAAGGAAATGGGATGATTGCTTACGTGTTGCTATTGCTGATATGGAATGCTGCACGAAGTGATTTCTTCTTTAATGACAGGGATCTCAAGTCAGTGTAATGTAGCGTTGGAAATAGGCCTATACCACGGTACAAGTCGGCGAAGGAATTTAGATTAAAATCTTCTAAGAACGGCAGATGAAATTTTGTGTTATAACTTCAACATAGCATAAAGGGTTCTAAATGTAAATCTGCTAGAAGAAATGCTACTGGGGACTGAGTAGGCAAAGCAGTGGAATTAAACAAGTCTACCATCAAGGAACACTAAATACAGCACTCCATACGAATGCACTGTGAGTATTAAGTGTTCAAAGATACACAAATGTAGAATTTCAATATAATATTCAATACTGTTTTAATTGAAGAACTCAGACTCTTTCTATGGTGTAGGTGTGCAATCACAAAAGAATGTTCAAAGTAAAAAAATTTAGAATAAGGACATCAGCTATGCCACCGCGACTATGACGATGCGACGCTCTCCTATAGTACGGCAGCGTCATTGTTCCGGCTTGTATTCAGCATTGATTATTCCTTCATCCCTCTGGTAGGTAGTTGTTGAAACTGAAGTGCAGTAAATCATAATAAATTACTACTACTATATTGGCATACTGTTTGGTATTTATGAATGACATTGTCCAGTGACGGTGGTAATATGCTGAATTGTACTTTCCAATTGCTGAAATTAATTAATTATCATTATCCAGTAAAGATTAATAGAATTGGCAACTCATGTGATACAAAATCCCTGCACCTTCGACCGTCGAAGGCCTTACCTTGCAGTATGCTCCAGTCAGTAAACAATTTTAACAATCGACTTCCTCTAACATAAGTACTATAGGTACAGAAAGTATCGTGTTCAGCCCGAAATTCGATATTTAAATTTTATAATCGTTTCGCGACGATAAAACCAGTCTCTGTGTGTGAAATGTGTGCCCAAAAAACTAGCAATAAAAACGAAATTTTATAATTTGATTTAAATATCATTTTACATTAGGAAAATTTCACATTTCTCGGTTCTCGAAAACGACTCTAAAGATATTGTTTAAATTTTCTATTCAAATTACTCATAGACTACTGAAAATAAACCTTTATTCGAATAACATTCCATAGGCCTATAAAATTTAAAAGAAATAGTTATAAATTACTTATTTCATGCTAATATTAAAATGTTTGGTCTTGCTTTGCAAATAACACGGCATTGAACGAAATCTAAACAACTGAATGTTCACTCCCGCAATACTGCCACTTACACAAGTTGCAATATAAAATTAATCATTCGCAATAGAATCATTCCAATTATGAAACCTGGCAAAGAGAACAGTCTGGAGGCAATCAGATACAGACCCATAAGTTTGCTGAATGTAAGTGGAAAAGTCTTGGAAAAATTGCTAATAAACCGAATTATGCACTACGTATATTCTAAAGATCTATTAAATCAAAATCAAAATCCCTCAGAGAAGCACAGAGTTTATTAATATTTAGGTATAATCACTGACAAATAATTCAAATTCGATGAACACATTAATTATGTAGCATAGAGATGTACAAAATTGGTATATTCTTTATCCAGGACTGCCAGGATCAACTGGGGGCTGAAATATGTAGTTTTAAAGACAATATACGTGGGAGCGATACTGCCCCTTATGTCATATGGAGCACCGGTGTGGATAGGAGCATTGGATAGACAAAGAAATCAAAGAATATACCAAAGATTGCAGAGATTAATTAATATTAGAATGGCAAAAGGATTTCGGACCGTATCTTCTGAAGCATTTTGCAAGCTAGAAAACTAACAATCGTACAATAGTATATTATGCAACAACAAAATATTGGCACTTATTAAGATGTGAGTTTGGTACGTTATGAGATTGTGTGCGGGACGGGAAAATGTCTGCCCGTCCGTCCGTGTGCCTGTTCGGGCGATAACTGAAATACGCTTAATCGGAATTTCATAAAACTTGGTATACGCATTTATAACGTTTATAGCATTTATAGCCTGTTGATAATGGACCAAATTGGTTGACCGGTAACGGAGTCAAGCCCAATTTATTGCCTATTTTATGGTAATATATCAGAAAGAATTTAACAAATGCAAATCAGTTATCATGACAACATATTGTTTTACAGTGTTCATATACGGCTTTGGAAATTGCAATACAGTTATTATGACAAATAACACTATTTCTTCGCATACGCTTATCAAACTAGACCGTTAAACTGAGTGAGGTTGTAGATATGGGAACTTCTTGGACGCGCATTCTGTAGGTCGCTGGTTCAAATCACGTAGCCGGCGAATTTGACATTCTTTGCGTCTGCTGATTGTCGTAGTGCTTGTCTTCTACGAGAGATGGCAGACTATGCCAGGTCATTGCGTCGTCCAAAACGAAGCTACCTCATGGTTGATTTCTTGAAACCATCGGATTTTTACAACACGAATTGAATTCATTTTACTTACTTGGCAATGGCAATGGCAATAAGACAATTCCTAAGTAAGTTAAAGGAATATTATCTATTTTGTGGAACCCAAAGGTTCATTGCCGCGCTTACCTGAGCCCGCCATTCAACCCTATTCTGTGCTAACTCAATCCAACCAACCCTCGCAAATCCGACTTCCCTTAAATATATCCTAATATTGTCCTCCCACCTGACTCTACATCTTGCAAGTGGTCTTTTCGCTTCGGGTCTTCGCTTATAATAAAGTTACTCGCTAAAATACTCATGTACATAATATAAGAAAGGGGATAAATGTAAGTTACATGGTCTAAATAAATTAAATAGTGTTCACTTCTGAATTGGAAACAATTGTAAGTTTAGTACCAACTTCTGAAACTCCAGATATCTACAATTCGCTAAGAAAGATATTAAACAGGCAAATAATATATGTACGCGAAATCTGACATTATTCCAATTACTTACAGACATTTCTTACTCATTTATAGTTCAGGGAAACTTATATAGGATACTTAATTAAATTAAAATACCTACATTTTAGGGCATATTTACGAAGTATAGTATACATAACAGTATAAGTAATATAAGATAGACAGATAAACGACAACTGCTTTACAAGATGAAACAATACGTTATACTTCCATAATAGTTTCCACAGAAACAAAAAACGTATTTCAGGACGAATAAAAATAAAATTAAATATCAACATTTAAAAACATTACAGAACAAAATCTATTTATATGGAATGGGATAGTATCTAAAATTAAGGGAGGAGAATTAAAATAATGATCACAGACTTAATTAATACCATCAGGGTAAAGTATTGCACATGAATATACTGTATTTAATGAAAAGACAGTCTAGAATAGTCCTATACAATTTTAATGTAACTTATTACGCCTATAAAGCCTACTCCTAGGAACTAAATTAGGTGTCAAAATCAGAAAACAATAAAAATTCCGTGCATAAACTTTTTACAGAATTGATATCTCCACTTTATATTATATCCGAGTGTGTGTCATTTTAAAATTAATATTAAAGCGAATGTGATATTTACAATATTCTTCTCATTTCTGCAGGATACATAAATATTGTCTAGACCTTCTTCGCAAGGATTAATGGGAATAGTGACCAATGGTGCTGTGGGATCTAAGGTATTGCTGGAGATGACTGCAGAAGAAGGAAAGTGTTTTCTGTATTAATGAAGAATGAAACTCTGTCCAGTGTGAGTGTAAATGGAAAACAAGTTTAGGAAATTGAAAGGACTATAGGTAACATTTCAACTGAAAGAGATACGCTAACATTAGCGTATACTGGAGATGACCGCGTACAAAGGAAACTGTTTTTGATGTTAGGTCTTTCGAAAATCACTGTAATGTTCGAGTTTTTAAGTATAACATATAAATAAACTTATTCATAGGACCACAGACCAGACCTCAGCTACAAACTAAATTGTTTAATTTGATTACGATCATATTCGCGTACTATTTTCATTCTAATTATAACACTTGGCTACTGAATCTTCAAGTTACAGACTTTCAAGAGAGCTTTAAATTTAATTAAACTTAGTTTTGATTGAAGAAATTGACTATAAACATTATACCGTTCTTTATTTTTCTTCTTTCACTGTTTTAGTGGTCTTAGAAATTCCGTCTCGGAGATTGCCGGATAAGTCAATTTTGGCATTTTGGTTAAACGAGAACTGGTCTTTGGTGAATCGCGGCTTTGTTTAATACACAGCAGCGAAAACGGAGCCTAACGTCTGTTATTCTTTTACAATATCATATTGACTGCAAGATGATGTAAAATTTATAATAGTAGATTTTGCATTAAAGTTTAGAGGAATAACAGAAAATCCTATCCTTCGCGTCCACGTTCGCAGGCTCTGGTAATGCAGTTGAGCAAACACACTGAACTCGACTGCAGCCAAGAAGGAAGGGTGCCATTGTTTGTTTCAGATTTAAAAAGCCAGATCTTTTGAGGTCAGTTACATTACCGTATGGAACACAAGTTATATGTTTTCTATATTTATTATAATAATTCACATTAATTGTCAATTCACAATAAATTGTAACTGTAAAGGTACAGACAATCAAGGAAAAACCAGGGATGGGTAGCCTATTGAAGTAGGTTCATATTTAAAGTCTGTTCGTATTGATTCATTTACAAGAGGACTTTTTATATCAGTAAAATAAATTGCTAAATTGTTTTTGGCTAATAAATTAAGACTATTCTTTTAATAAACTTATTTTCTTTGTGCGCACTGATGAATTGTTTTGTTTTTCCTATCTATTTATCTTTTCTTTAGCCGAAGTAATGTAGATTACACTTCGATTATGCTACTTTTTCATTTTCATGGGTGAAAAATAACAATAGTTATTGTGTAATATGATAATAGTTATTTGTGATACATATGGTAAAATATACCTTTAATTTTGGGAGTAGGGAAATTTTTAAAACGAGTCCAAAAGTTCGAGCAGTCCTACGAGCAAAATAAAAATTATTTTACAATGGTTATTATACACTATTTTTCAGACTTGTGAAATAGTAACATCTTTTAAAATTTATTATAATGAATGACATACCATGGAGTCATATTGGAGCCTCGAGCTATCCAACCATCTAGTGCCATATGCACATGCGCAGACACAGGTTATTGATTTTCCGGTGTACAGCTGCCTACATAAGGAATGGAGTCGGCAACGCTTTTCAACCATCGAATATGAAGCATTTTGCAACCATCACTGTGAGAAATTTAACAATTACAAAGGCGTAATGAGCTTCAACATACTCAATTTTTATGAAAAAGAGTCCATTTATAAATATTTTAAACCATAACAGTATTTTCTATGTGATTGTAACTAATGTTGGTTGATAAATGGTTATTTGACGAAGGGATGTACTGCAACTTAGGCCTGTGATTGTCACCGGTGTGCCGGAATTTGGTCCCGCAGGAGTTCTTTTACATGCCGACGATACTAATGTTCTTTACAGTGTATTTTTTAACACTAGCGCGATCAAGTGCAACTTTTACTTCATATACACAGCTGAGGAAAAAATGTACTAATAATCCTTGCATAAGGCTGCATAAGTTGAATGTGTGCAACGCTTTACACATCCTGACCTCCTTGTATAAGCTTGACGTAAATAATCAAGATGGCCGATATCCGTAACAGCCGGTCGTTTCATATATGTCTGAGATTGAATTTTGAGGCTATGCATTTTCTGAGCTGCTTTTGCGGAATTATAAACATTGTTCCTTGTTTGCGGGACATATTTCCATACTTGTACCCATGATTACAGCTTTCTGAAAACAATATAATGAAATACTGAAACTTGACAGACGACGCATTGCTGTTTGTTCACGGTTCCGACAGATGGCGTTCCGCAATCCTTCATAGCTAGGGGCTAGTAACGTCATGACCAGCGTGACGTGTTTGATGACGTTTCACGTTCAAACGCGGTGTAGGCCTAACCATTGGCAGTTATACTGCGTTTATTGGTAATACGGCTTATGTAGAACTTGCGCGGAGAACAACCAAACACTCGTTCAAAGCAAATATAAGCAGTATGTGTCTTGTGTTAGACATTTTATTTTTAATTCAAGCTGTCTAAAAATGCTTTATAAAGTTGTCAATGTTTTATAGTAACTTATTCAAAACATTTTAATTTAAAATAACATATCTAACTGCGCTTGAAACTCAGTTTATGAGTATAATAACCTATAATATTTTAACACGTTACAACCACAGAGAAAAGGAAACGCTTAGTGGAACTTGTCTTGTTTGCTAGTCCCATAGCACGGTTATGAAACAAGGGAACTCTTCAGTTTTACAACTCCCGATGTAGGAACTGTTTTTGGCCACATCGCCCGACCTTACAGGACCGCTATCTTTCTGGAAAAGGAATAGCGAATGGGTTATACAAACTACTTTCACCAGGTAATGGCATGGAGGGCCTCCACGGATGAATAATGAGTAGACCTTGGATTTTAGGCTCTAAAATGATTAGTTTTAGGCACCTAAATAAGACTTTTAAAACAAGAAAATAGGCACTTAAAATATGCTTTAAAATGTGTAGATAGACAGAATATAGACTTTAATGTATTACAATATACACAACTGTAACATGGTCTTTTCTTTTTACTACAAGAAACGTGGTATACCGATTCAAAATTAGGCATCACGAACTATATTCACTTAAACAGATGTTCTTTCACTGGTGACTTGACACAGTAGTCCTTCCCCCTCAATCCTCCCCCTCCCACGTCAGTCAGCATTCCTTTAGCGACAATTGTTTTGAACAAACAAGTTTATGTGAAAAACCCACCTCTCCTGTTCTGCTTTTCATTGAGGGATGTCCATTATAAAATTGTAAAAATTACAAAAGTTGGATTTTATTTTAAATGTACAAAATAGGCATTTTAGGCACTAAAATAGTAAAATAGGCTCTAAAGGTAAAATTGGCATTTTAGGGCACTATAAAACTCTATAAATGTAAGTGATTTATCATGAAACGTTCACATATTTAAACATTTTCATGTCATTTCATAAGGAACAAAATAGGCATTTGCCTTAAAATCCCAGGTCTAATGATGAGCCAGACACCGGGTCACCTCAAAGAAAACACGAAGACAGAAGACACACCGGTCACTCACAAGGCGTATGTGACGTAACAATTTTGGCCAGATTATGTCTAGGGACAACAGGGGTCCTAAGGTTTCCCAATAAACTCCATATAGGTGAGGAAAACCCCCCACCGCGGAAACTTGTCCCTACTGGGAATCGAATTTGGGCCCGCTGGTGCGTGAGGAGCTCGAGGTCCAGATTCTCTCAATATAAGGAATTAAAAT